>APFE030498917.1:17911-111730 GCA_000404065.3 Pinus taeda | reverse complement strand
ACAATTTTTGCACAAAAAATCGGTTTTCACTGCCATTTTTAAAACATGTTGAAAAATTACCATAAAAACAAAAAAAAAAAAAAAAAAAAAAAAGGTGTTATTCCAACATCAACACTTTCATTTTCAAGTTGATTTTTCATGTTTTTGGGGGATTTTTTGGCTAGAGTTCTCGTTTTGAATTTATAGTTCCCGTTTCAAAATTTACGTTGGTATTTTCAAGAACGGAAGCAAAACTGAATCAAATCATTGTGGGCAGTGGTCTTCACACACCGAGACAGTTGGTCTATCACGCACGCCGAGACAGTTGGTCTATCAGACAGCGAGAGCTCGAGCTAGGAGATTTTGTAACTGTTAATTCAAAGCACCCCTCTTCTTATAATTAGGGGAAAGAAACACTTAATAGAGGTTCCAAAATTCTGCACCCACAGTAGTCCAAATTCTGTGATTCCACTTTGGTTTTAATTGCCTGTTCATGAGGGACTCGAGCAATGTATGGCTAAATGTAATGGAATGGTATATTGGACTCATTTTGAGAATTAATGAAATTCTTTGATGATTACAATCATGGTTGTAAGCAGTATGTTTTCCCCTCTGTAAATTTCATGTATGTTTGTCTTCTATTGAAATTGTGTAATGAAGTTGTCAGTCTCATTCTGTCATGGTTATATGTATGCTGCCAAGTAGTAACAATGCTTGTGTTATTTAAAGATTTACTTATGTACCTTTAAGAGCACAAATTTACATATGTTGATTAGTGATAAGTGTATCCATGAGCTATAGAACATGAAACCTTAATTCGCGCTCCGCAATTCCTGCCATTCCATCTCTTCTGCTTTCCATCCTTCTGCCGGAAAATTGTTGTTTAGTATTCTGTCTTGTTTACAGCCCTATGCTTTTATTTCCTTCCTTTCTCTCCTCTTCACCTTTACTACAACTTCAATATAAAGTTGCTCATTGTTGTGTGTCGGCTGCAGAACAAGACATTCCTCTTTGAGATCAACCTGATTCACCCCCTCTATTTGGATCCATGTATCTATTTCAGTTCACCTTGATGAAAGACTATTGAACCAAGCCCCCATTTTAATCTTTCCAAACTACATGACAATTGGAGTGCAACAAAAACCCCTCACTAATAATCTTCCATGCACTCCTCTATCTAAGATGTCTTAACCACTGGTCTACAATCAACCCAGAAGTTGTCTTTAGGAAGCTTTCTATATCTCCTGAAGCACTTGTGCTACAGGTGCTAGAAAAAGCGACAACAAACGGAGTTCCTAGTAAATATGTAGCTAGGTTGTAACCCTAAGTAATGTTAGATGATTTTTTTTTTAACGGTATTACATTGAAGTTAAAGGGTGGGTACACATGTATCTGCCTACTTTTCATGTCAAATAGATATACCTATTCATACCTAGATAACCACTCATTTTCAATTAAAAAAGAAGTAAATTACTTGATAGGAGGTGCATGTTTTACCCTCAAATTAAAGGTTTTTTTTAATGATGGGATGAAAGCTCCATGGACTAAAAAAACCACATTTTTTCACAAAGTTTCTTTGTTACAACGGTTAACAAGTGGCAATTTGTAATTCCCACTTATAACTTTGTATTTGATTTTAACTATCCTAAATGTAAGATAGAGGCACATATGCATTTTCATTCCTTTTTGTAATGTGACTTTAAACACATCAAAGTTTGACATAAAAATAAAATCTATATACTTAGATTTTTTCATATAAGACCATTATTTAATAATAAAGTTGTAGGTATGAGCTTGATATTTGTAAAGTGTTATTTCTAAAAAACAAGGCTTTAGCATGCTTTGGGCTCATATGCTTTTTAACTAAAGTTTTTGGGTAGTAGTTTCCAAAGACTTGTTTTGAGAAAGGATAGATATGGTTATATAAGAAATGTAGACTCCAAAACTTCCTTCAAAGCACTTCAAAATTCTTTGAAGGGATGACTAAAATTGTTTTCCAACATTTTCTACTTAAAAAAATTTGGGTAGTAGTTTCCAATGACTTGTTTTGAGAAAGGATAGATATTGTTCTATCAGAAATGTAGACTCCAAAACTTCCTTCAAAGCACTTCAAAATTCTTTGAAGGGATGACTAAATTGTTTTCCAACATTTTCTACTTAAAAAATAAAGCTCTAGATGCCATGACTTTCAAATCCATAGTTCAATTGCAAGCCATTGCTTGTCTACAATAAAGCCAAAATATTGAAATAATACAAGAACTCCAAATTTCTCTCAAATGACAAAATAGCAAACTATACCAAGCACAAATTGAACAAAATCAACCTACTAATAGAATGAAAATCAAAAACTCATTCCATATTCCAAAGTCAAGAACAAAGTGACCTAAATATAAAACTCCATTAAACAACTCAAATCAATATCAAACGATAATGTGCCAAAAAAAAAACCACCAACAACAACTCATGCTAGAAACCAATTGCACAATATACTTACTATAGAAGCCTCCTTCAATGAATAAAATAATAACACAAATATGCTAAATGCTCCAAGAAACTATCGATCCACATCAATTAAAGGAAAAAACCTTAACTAAAACAAGTCAATTAAAATTTTTACCGATTAAAAAAACGCCCATTCAAATATAATGAAGTGAATTTGAAATATATATATACTTTCTAATTCTTAACATCCTTGTAAATTTAATTAATAACCCCATATAACAGAAAATTATATATATATATATATATATATATATATATATTCATTCCTCCTTCCACATCTAGTGAGTTGTAGAATGTCTTTAATATTTGTAGACACCTAAATTAATATCTTTTATAATATCCTTTTCTTCCCCCGCATTTTCGGTTTCAACTTTCCTATTCGTTTAGGTGACTTCAGCTTAATTTTTCGAAGGACTTTATTTCACGAAGTTAAAGAGTGAATCGCATTGAAATCTGGCAAGACATGCCATGGAACTCTGTTCATTAAATTTAGTTGACTCGAGAGTTAGTAAAATGTCTGTGTCAATTCTCAAGCTAGTGATGCGTTCCAAGGTCTGAGTGTAAAATTGTGGGAGACAAATGCAATTTTGATGAAGTTCATTCCAGTCGAGGGTTTTGAATTATCAGCTATAGTTCATGAGGGCGAAAATCACACCATTGATGTTTCAGTGCATGTTTTCTAATATTTAATGTCTTACTTAAACTACTTTTTATTGCGCCTATTGCAAACAAAATTAAAATATGACACAAATATTTTGCTGAGCTTCTTGTTCCTTCATCAAAAATTTCTGGGGTATTCTTTGCCTACTGGTATTCAATGGTTGTGATTTACCATATACATATTACATTCATTGAATCGAAATGACAACTGATTAAACTTGCTGAAAATAATGCTATACTCTGTGCGAGCACTGTTTGTAATCATAATGG
Source organism: Pinus taeda (assembly GCA_000404065.3). Lineage (NCBI taxonomy): Eukaryota > Viridiplantae > Streptophyta > Pinopsida > Pinales > Pinaceae > Pinus > Pinus taeda. The sequence goes on along the minus strand of APFE030498917.1, from coordinate 108,319 downwards.
TCTCACTTTTAATTGCTAAACACTGATTGCAATCAAAATACAGGCTAGTTTCATTTTCTAGAAACTGGTTGCAATTGGAGCAAAGAGCAACTACATTAGTTTGATCCCAGTTTCACACAATAAGGTAGTAGAGGGAGATATTCTCCTGTGTTGAAAAAACTTGGCACAATAATTTACAAAACCTTTATATCTTCTGTGCTAAAAACTCGGCACATTGACCTCAAGGCAATCCCGTTGTTCATTCCTTGCAAGTCAGACAACTGGGCCTGCAATCTGGAGGCTATGCATGGCAATCCTGGAAAAGAAGTATATATAGGAGAAAATTGGGGATGAAATGAAGCCTCATTGACTTTAGGACTAGCCCTTTTTTGATCCAATGAATGACTGGAAACTTCTCTGCATCATGCTGGGCCTGTGTATGTAGGTAAGTGAAGACGATAAATCCTGAATGGTATCCACATTTGAAACAAAACTGCCAAAGTCAATGGAGCTACCATTACAAACAAACTTAAAAACGATACAAATATTTTTGTTGAGCTTCTTGTCCCTTCATCAAATATTCCTCCTGTGTTCTACCTCTGCAGGTATGCGTGGTTGTGATTTACCATCCACATATTATATTCATTGCATTGAAATGACAACTAAGTGAACTGGATAAAATAATAATTTACTTTGTGCGAGCAATGGTTGTAATTATAATGCGGTCACTTTAAATTGCTAAACATTGATGGAAATCAAAATACAGGTTAGTTTAATTTGCTAGAAATTGGATGTGATCTGAACAAAGAGCAAGCGTAGTCTAAGAGCAAATACATTAGTTTGATGCTAGTTTCAATCAGCAAGCTACTGGTGCGAGATATTCTCCTGTAGCAAATAATTCGCACAATAATTTAGGAAACTTGTATATCTCCTATGCTAAACACTTGTCAGATGGACCTCAATGTAGACTTGATGTTCATCCCTTGCGAGTCAGACAACTGGGAGTGTAATTTGGGGGCTGTGCTTCCAACTCTAGAATAGAAGTATATGTAGGAGAAAATTGGGGGTAAAAGGAAGCCTCATTGACTCTAGAATTAGCCCTTAATTGGCCCAATGAATGACTATTGAAAGTTCTCAGCATTATACCGGCCCTGTGTATATAAGCAGAAAGTGGAGACAATGAATGCTCAGTGGTATCTTCCTTCGAAACAAAATTGCTAAAAACAATGGAACTACCAATCCCAAGGATTAAAGAAAACTAAAAAATGGAGGAAAAATCTTTGTTTCTTTCCAAGAGTACCTCTTTTACTATACTATTAACTAGTGCTTCTGTGAAGCCTGTTAATTTTCCTCATACCAGATCTGAATTAATATTCCCAACAATATTTATACCCAGAAATTATTTAACCAAATAAATTAATTTTTTGAATTATTGAAAAAAATACATTGTATTTTAACAATAAAACTGCAGCAGAAGCACAAGTGGAAAATCAATCACACAGCAGTGTTCGAAACAATGCTCAACTTAATATTGAGAGGGGGGTGAATCAATATTAAGGCTAATTTTTAACTCTTTATGCCAATTAACTTTTCTTATTCAAACTTGGCAACCATTCACATAATCAGCAGCAATGTATAATATGGCAGCAATATGAAATCAACATACAAGCACACACTATGAGCATCATATACATGAGACACAAGGTTTTACGTGGAAACCCTTTTGGAAAACAACCACCAAATCTTGTTGTTGTTATTGATGTAAAATAAAAGCACCTACTCTATTACATCAAACTGTTTTGTGAGCCACCACTCACAGGAAGCACCAACTCCCTTTGATTGTTTGCTAACACCCACTAGCAGGAAGCACCAACTCTCTTGTTTTGTAGACACCTGTCCAGCTTACCAGAAGCAGGATGTGAAGCACCAACTCCATGGATTTGTTGCAAACACCAACTTGCAGCTCCTTGGATTTATGCAAGCACCAACTTGCAGGAAGCACCAACTCCCAAGCCTTCTCAAGCACCCACTAGAGATGGAAACACCAACTTCCTGAATTTAGGCTCCAAACCACACTCAAATAGGAACTGAAAGTTCTTTGTCTATGGCAGTCACTCTACCTGATCTCAGCTCGTTCTCTACTCACTCTGCAGCAGCACATTGATTTGCTCAACAATAGTCACTCCTCACAAGTCCACGCAGCTCTCTGTCCTCTGCTCTTCATCAGCATGCACTTAGCTCTCGGCCTTTTGCTCTCAACAACATACACTTAGCTCTTGGCCTTCTTTCTCTACATAGGCACCTTCGGCCTTTCTCACACAGCACATGCTCCTTCGGCCTTCTTCCTACAGCTCAGGCACCTTCGGCCTTTCTCACAGTAGCGCAACTTCTCTTGGGGTCTCTTACCTCTGCATAGGCACTCTCTACCTTTCTCTGCAGAACAATCTCACTTTGCCACGCACAAAGCAGCGCACCCACATACACAAAGTTTTTTCCCAAAGCTCTCTAACAACGATATTGTTTTCCCCCCCCACCTTGCTCAATTGGGATTCTCTATTTAGTTCCTTTGCTGCCCTCAAGTGGATGTTGCCACTATTGCCATGTATCCAAACCGTCTGAGTGTACTTCAACATGGCTTTTCCATTCTATTGTTGCGTTTGACTTGGTTTCTGCCACTACATTAAACATGTGAATGGCCACTTCACTGTTTTCTCCATACTGAGAATTAATTCTCAGTACTCCTGCACACTCCAACCAACCACAATCCTCTCTGTGAACAAATCCCCTATCGCTGAAGCTCTCCATGCTTATTCATGGCATCGTACAACTTGGTTGTACTTCAGGATGGCTTCTCTATGGATTGTTGTCCTTGTTACCTTGTCTAAGCGCTTTCTGCAGATCCATTTGACTCCATAAACCAACTCCGTCGATATGCATTTGTTCTTCCACTGTCGAGACATTCATCTCTTTAACTCACTAAGGCGTGCATCGAAGCACACAGATGGCTTGTCTCACCTCAAGGCAAACCCAACACTCTTTTCTGGAAATCATGGTCCTTGCTGCCTTGACCCAGCGATCTTTGACAGTCGCCATTAATCCTGAGACCAACTCCTATGCATGATCGTGGTCCTTGTTGTCGACTCATCCATCTTCCATATACCTTTGTACTGTCATATTAGAGCCATTTCATATCATAACTCATACACGAGAAATGTTATGATGTCACTTAGTTTCGATATCCTCAGCCCCTTGGTGCTTAGCTCCCAGAGCATTTACTATCTCATATGACTAGGCCCGTGACCATCGACTTAATGTTATATTGGAGCCCCCTTTGTATCGTAACTTCTGCAAAGTTCTGATTATGTCTTAGCTCCTTCCACTTAGCCCTCACCGCATTTCTCATCATAAGACCATTGCCTGTGACCGCCAGTGTAGCACACAAGTGCCAAGCCTTCAGAGTCTTGCCGAGGGACAATCTTCCTTTGTTACTGCTCTGCGCCCTTGGCTCTATGGATTTACATGACTAAGAGCCTACCCAATATCGGAAGCCCCCTCAATCAGAACTTTTAAATAACCAATTGTTCTAGAGTTCTAATATCTTAATCCTCCGATATGACATTATCACTCCACGTGGCGTATTTATAGCGGTGACATGTGTCACCTTGATCTGGCACACTAGGGCACCCAATATTGTTGAATCAACCTGCAATGTGTCTTGTCGCACTGCTACGTCGTGCTGACATCAAATGGCACTGTAACTTATCGGAACCAATCTCATGTTGCCATGTGTCCTGCTAGGAGGAGAGAGAAGAGGACCCGTCAACCATTGCATTTGCAACAAAATCCTTTGTTAATCTTGTTTGGCATTACTCGACACTTTTAATACTATCAAAACTATTGGACATCAGGACTTCTTAAAGTGCCTCAATTAAGAAGTTATGATACTCCGATGTCCCGAACCTCCGATATTCCAATATCGCGATGTGCCATTGTCCCAATGTGTTGACCTCCGGGGTTCCAGTATCCTGATATCCTCTGATCTTCGATATTCCGATATGACCTGCTCTGAGGTCCTGATATTCTCCGATCTCCAATATTCTGATATGACCTGCTTCAAGGTCCTAATATGATGATCTGCTTCCGATATGTTGCCTACTCCGACATTCAATATGCTCTGACCTCTGATGTTCCGATGCACCGATATGTTGACCTCTGACATTCTGATCCCCGATGTTCTGGTATCCAGTCTCTGCTCTTCTGATCTTTCATCCTCCTCGAGGCATCAAGTCCTTTGAGTTCGGCAAACCATATATTTTGATCCAGGAGTCCATTTTTGGACTTCCACACACTGTTGGAAAGCTCTTCCAGAGCACTTTCCACTGAAGAGGGTCTGATGTAGGCTTTAAGCTCACCTGCTATCTTTAGGATGGCTGAACAACTCTCTGCCACTCTTTGCTCCTTGACTCTTTCTTGTGCCTGGAATCTTGATCTCCCAACCACCATAGTCACCATTTTATGGCTTCTCCAGTAAGCCTGCTACTATGATGATTATCTACATGAAGCCTGCAGCTACCATGGGATTCCATCATGACCAACACAGTAGTCATTATTTTATGGCTTTTCCAATAAGTCTGCTACTGTGATGATTCTCTACAGAGCACTGTAGCAACCATGGGATTTGTCTTCGGCCATCATTGCCAACATCTGCTATGATAAGTATCCATGTTAGTCTGGTTGACATCAATGCCAACACTCCTGCCAACAGTTAGGCAATGCCAACTACCCAACACATCTCCCCATCATGACTGTTGACATCAATGCCAACACACTCGCAGATATCTTCACTAGGCCACTGGCCATCCAAACAATCCCAACTGTCCAACAATCTCCCTTTGGCATTGATGGCAACACTTCATCCTTATCTTCACTTTGATGGCCAAACCTCGTGTTGCTTCCACACATCTTCTTGCATGAGCCACCAATGGCTTTCTCTCTTCTGCACAGGCCATCATAGCTTCTTCACAAATTCTCTCCCTATTTGACATCAATGGCAAGGGACTACAAGCTGCTTCTACTTCCCCATGCAATCATTGACTGTCAATGACCGAGGATCTAACTATTGATGTGAATTCTGCTCTGTAGACATCTCTTCAAGGATCCATCCCTGCTGCTACTCCATAAACTGGGCATATGTGATATGCTCCCCTGAACCTATACTGCCTCTAGTTTTGGACACCTTATGGTTGCTAGATGAGTGCTCTCTCCACTAATGCATCTTTTGTACCAATTTAAAAGAAATTGATACCAATTATATTGCTCATGGTATTGTTGCTGCTGCAAATACCAATTAATGATGATGCATTTCAGCTTGTTCTTCCTCGCAGTTGTTGCTTCACCTTCTATGCTCACTTCTCGTGAGCATCTTTACAGTCAACACTGCTCCCCAGGGTTCAAGCCTCAAAAATATGAACCACGGCTTCGCCAATACCAAATGTACCACCAGGGAAACATGCACAAAAGGTTTTTCCACCTAAACCCAACACTATCAATTGACATAGTGATACCAATTGAGGGTTAGGGGATATGTAAAGCTTGCACCAAATGTGTTTCACGAACACAAGACTGCAATGCATAATCAAACCCACAACTTAAATGAAATAAGGGTATTTCACCCAACATGCAAACCTTTCATTTGCTCAACAATCATCCTTTCTGAGCCTAACAATTGTTGCATGCCACTTCTTATCAAAGTCGCTCCCTTTGAGCCAATGCTCTCTGATCTCCTAAAACTCCTTTATTACCTCTGCGTGGGGACTGATCCTGTGGACCTGACTTCACTGTGATTTTTGTCATTCCACACTTCTTCCCACAACATAAGATATCGTTGTGTACTCTTCATGTTGGTTGCACTCCTCTTTTTCAATGCTGATATATTCAAAATAAACTAATTTATTCTTGTAATCAGCAAGAAGGCACGACCATACCTTCATTTATCAGATGCACCTTTCTGGTCATTCTTTTTGGCTTCCTGCATCTGACTTATTCAGTCTCCCTTGATGCCCTTCTCTTCCTTTACTGAAGAGAAATAGAGGATCTACTCCCCCCTGAGCAGATCATCCTTCTCCTTTATCCAGATCTCCAATGGTCGAATCCTGACAAAAGCATTACCATCTTGCTTCTTCTTTACCCATGTTTGGGCCTTCTCTTGACTACACGAGGCAAGAGGAAACTTCTCTTTCACCTCCTCTTTCTTCACCCAAATCCTCTTACCGCTTTTCTGCTGTACAGAGGGGTCCACCACACGGGTAAGAGGATCATTCCTCTGATTTCTTCCTTCTCTTTCAGCTTGCTCTTTTGATACTGAGCATTGAAGACAAACTTGTATTCATTTGCTCTTTTCTTCCTTTTTGTCTTCAAATCCTGAGCTGCTACTTTTGCATGCATATGCTGAGGAGCATGCCATTTCTTCTTATTTCTGCAGCTAGCTCTCTTGTACCCGAGATTGCCATAGTTGTAGCATTCAACATGGCTTAAGAATGGGGCAGAGAAGTTACTCTTCTTGACAACATTCCTGCCAAAACTCATATCATGGCCAACATGCCTTCTTCTAGCCTCTTTATGCATTCTTGGGTTGTTGCTAACCAACACATCTTGTTTCCTTGCATGCCATCTACAATCTATGGCTTTATGTCCAAAATGATTGCAAGAAAAACAATACCCATAAAAAGGCTTTTCATGACAGAGGTTACCTTTTCTTTGAAGGCTCTTCCCTTGAGGAGGAAAGGACCTCTGTTGGATCTTCATGTGCCTTTCATGACAACTTGCATTGCTACCTTGCACACTTTCTTCCAGCTGCCTAGATCTCTTCCGTTGCACTACTGGCTTCTGCTTCTTAGCCTTCTGTTGTTGCTTTTCCTTCTCTTATTGTTGTTGTCGCTGTTGTCCAACGAATTCTTTTCCTTTGTTGTTGTTGGAACCTCGAACTCCTTTTACATGGGAAGCTGGTCCTTCAACCTTTGCCTTATTGGAGCTAGGTTTTTGCTTGAAACCCAAACCAGCCTTGATGAGAAGGGATATTTGCTTTCCAAGCATCTCATCCATGATCCAAGACTTTCTTGCTCTCCTCAAGCTTCTGATATTGAGACAACTCTTTATTTGACTTTTCTATGCCATGTCTCAATGAGACTACTTCATTTTGTAGTCTCTCGCAGTAAGCTTCCTTCTCACTCGGCTGATTGGTTAACATCCCATTCAATCTACTAGCCTCTTCTTGTTGAGCATTTAGTTCAACCATTGTTCTGCTCAGCTTCTCATTCTCAAGCTCCTCTTGCTTGAAATTTTCCTCTAATAGGTCCTTGATCTCCTTTAGAGCCGAGATCAACCTTTTTCTAAAAAAGATCCTTTCATCTAGATCCTTTTCTTCAAGAAAAACAATACCCATAAAAAGGCTTTTCATGACAGAGTTTGCCTTTTCTTTGAAGGTTCTTCCCTTGAGGAGGAAAGGACCTCTGCTGGATCTTCATGTGCCTTTCATGACAACTTGCATTGTTGCTTTGCACTCTTTCTTCCAACTGCCTAGATCTCTTCTGTGGCACAACTGGCTTCTGCTTCTTAGCCTTTTGTTGTTGTTTTTCCTTCTCTTGCTGATGTTGCTATTGTCCAACAACTTCTTTTCCTTTGTTGTTGTTGGAACCTCGAACTCCCTTTACATGGGAAGTTGATCCTTCAACCTTTGCCTTATTGGAGCTAGGTTTTTCCTTGAAACCCAAACCAGGCTTGATGAGAGGGGATATTTGCTTTCCAATTATCTCATCCAAGAATTTCTTGCTCTCCTCGAGCTTCTAATATTGAGAACTCTTTATTTGACTTTTCTACATCCTGTCGCAATGAGACTACTTCATTTTGTAGTCTCTCACAATAAGCTTCCTTCTCACTCAGTTGATTGGTTAACATCCCATTCAATCTACTAGCCCCTTCTTGTTGAGCATTTAGTTCAACCATTGTTCTGCTCAACTTCTCATTCTCCAGCTCATAGATTTTCAATTGCTCCTCTCGCTTGAAATTTTTCTCTGATAGGTCCTTGATCTCCTTTAGAGCTGAGATCAATTTTTTTTCTGAAAAAGATCCTTTCATCTAGATCCTTTTCTTCACTATCAGAAGTGCTAGCTGAGTTACCACGGAGATCTAAATCCATCTCTGTGTCCATGGAGTCTTCCACAAGTCTAAGGGTTATCCCTTCTTCATCACTACCTGGGTTATTCTCATTTTTTCCTATGGATGAACAAACTGGGAATCTCTCTTCTTCCTCTAAGGATTACTCATTTGCTATTGCTACTAAAGTGGACCTATCTTCATTACAATTACTAGATGCATAGCTATCTCTATCTTCAAGTGATACACATGTACATCTAGATAATGAAGGACCTATCTCTTTGCACTTATTACACATCAATAGCTTGTAAGGACTCTGGACACCATATATCTCCACAATGGTATGATATTGTCCACTTTGGGCCTAAGCCCTCATGGATTTGCTTTTGGACTTACCCCAAAAGCCCTCATACCAATGGAGATATTTGTCCATCCTTATATACCCATGATCCTCTTCACTTCTAGTCAATGTGGGACTTTGGTCGTATACCCAACAATCCTCCCCTCGAACAAAGGACCACCGAGCCTCCCCTCAAACGATTATATATCCGTCCACTCTCTACCAACCAGGATTCTCCTCTCCAATGCGTTGGAAGCACACGCCTTACATGGAACACCACCTGCCTCGAGAGCTTGCTCATCCACAGATCTGATCATGATATTACCGGGGCCCACCACCTTCGTTCCGCGTTTCGAGGATTCATCCACTTGGCTAACTTCGAATCTGGCTCTGATACCACTTGTAAGGACTCTGGACACCATATATCTCCACAATGGTATGATATTGTCCACGTTGGGCCTAAGCCCTCATGGATTTGCTTTTGAACTTACCCCAAAAGGCCTCATACCAATGGAGATATTTGTCCATCCTTATATACCCATGATCCTCTTCACTTCTAATCAATGTGGGACTTTGGTCGTATACCCAACATAGCTTACCTTCTGAGTAGCATGATCTCCCTTCCAACTCCAAGACTTCTTCATCACCAACCCGAGTGTGATGTGCAGCAACTTCTGCATATTCTAATTCATTGCCAGAGCAACAAGGTTTTTCATCCTTCTCTTGAGCCACATGGCTATCTCCTTCATACAGATATTACAATTTGTCCAACACTTCCTTTGCTGACACACAATGCCTCACTTTAACAGCATCCGACTTAGATAACCCTTTCATGATAATCTTCTGGGCTTCTTCATTCTACTCACTCTTTTCTCCATTCAATACAGAGAGCCATATATCAACATCCAAGGCCATCAAATAGACTACCATTTAACCTTCCAGAGCTCATAGACTGATCCATTTAAAAATGGAACTCCTTCTGTTGTTAGCTAAACTCGATTAGCTATTATTTCCCTTTGATCTACCTTCTAGAAATTAAGATATTCCTGAAGGAACTTGGCTCTGATACCAATTGTTGGAAACAATGTTAATACTGAGAGGTGGGTGAATCAGTATTAAGGCTAATTTTTAACTCTTTATGCCAATTAACTTTTCTTATTCAAACTTGGCAACCATCCACATAATCAGCAGCAACATATAATATGGCAGCAACATGAAATCAACATACAAGCACACACCATGAGCATCATACATGAGACACAAGATTTTACATGGAAACTCTTTCGGGAAAAAACCACCAAAGCTTGTTGTTGTTATTGGTGTAAAATAAGAGCACCTACTCTATTAAATCAATCTGTTTTGTGAGCCACCACTCACAGGAAGCACCAACTCCCTTTGATTGTTTGCTAGCACCCACTAGCAGGAAGCACCAACTCCCTCGTTTTGTAGACACCTGTCCAGCTTACCAAAAGCAACACGTGAAGCACCAACTTCACGGATTTGTTGCAAACACCAACTTGCAGCGCCTTGGATTTATGCAAGCACTAACATGCAGAAAGCACCCACTAGAGATGGAAGCACCAACTTCTTGTATGTAGGCTCCAACCCATACTCAAATAGGAACTGAAAGTTCTCTGTCTATGGCAATCACTCTACCTAATCTCAGCTCTATTCTCTGCTCACTCTGCAGCAACACACTAATCTGTTCAACAACAGTCACTCCTCACAGTCCACGCAACTCTCTGTTCTCTACACTTCATCAGCATGCACTTAGCTCTCGACCTTTTGCTCTCAACAGCATACACTCAGCTCGTGGCCTTCTTTCTCTGCACAGGCACCTTTGGCCTTTCTCACACAGCATAGGCACCTTCGGCCTTCTTCCTACAGCTCAGGCACTTTTAGCCTTTCTCACAACAGCACAGCTCTCTCGAGGTCTCTTACTCTGCATAGGCAGTCTCTACCTTTCTCTGCAAAACAGGCTCACTTCGCCATGCATAGAGCAGCGCGCCCACATACACAGAGCTTTTTCCCTTAGCTCTCTAGCGACGATACTGCTTCCCCCCCCACCTTGCTCAACTGGGATTCTCTGTTTTGTTCCTCTACTGCCCTCCAGTGGATGCTGCCATTACTGTCCTGTATCCATATTGCCTGAGTGTACTTCAGCATGGCTATTCCATTATGTTGTTGCGTCTGACTTGGTTTCTGCAACTTCATTAAACATGTGAATGGCCACTTGACTTTTTTCTCCACACTGCGAATTAATTCTCAGTGCTCCTGCACACTCAAACCAAGCAAAGTCCTCTTTGTGAACAAATCTCCCATCACTGAAGCTCTCCATGCTTATTCATGGTTTCGTACAATTGGGTTGTACTTCGGGATGGCTTCTCTATGGACCGTTGTCCTCGTTACCTTGTCTCATCGCTTTCTACAGATCCATCTAACTCCATAAACCAACTCTGTCGATCTGCATTTGTTCTTCAGTTGTCGACCCATTCATCTCTTTAACTCACTAAGGCGGGCATCGAAGCACAGAGATGGCTTGTCTCACCTTAAGGCAGACCCAACACTCTTTTCTGGAAATCGTGGTCCTTGCTGCCTTTACCCAGCGATCTTTGACAATCACCATTAATCCTGAGACCAACTCCTCTACATGATCGTGGTCCTTGTTGTTGACTCGTCCATCTTCCATATACCTTTGTATTGTCATGTCAGAGCCACTTCATATCCTAAATCATACACGATAAATGTTACAATGTCACTTAGTTCTGATATCCTCAGCCCCTTGGTGCTTAGCTCCCAGAGCATTTACTGTCTCATAAGATTGGGCCCATGACCATCGGCTTAATGCCATATCAGAGCCCCCTTTGTATCGTAACTTCTGCGAAGTTCCGATTGTGTCTTAGCTCCTTCCGCTTAGCCCTCACCGCATTTCTCATCATAGGACTGCTGCCTGTGACTGCTAGTGTAGCACATAGGTACCAAGCCTTCAAACTCCTGTCGGGGGAAAATCTTCCTTTGTTACTGCTCTGCGCCCTTGGCTCTATGGATTTACATGACCAAGAACCCACCCAATATCGGAAGCCCCCTCAATCAGAACTTTTCAATAACCAATTGTTCTAGAGTGCCAATATCTTAATCCTTCGATATGACATCATCACTCCATGTGGCGGCTTTATAGCGATGACACGTATCACCTTGATCTAGCACACCAAGGCACCCAATATTGTTGAATCAGCTTGCCACATGTCCCGTCATACTACTACATCATGCTAACGTCAGATGACACTATAGCTTATCGAAACCAATCTCATGTTACCATGTGTACTGCTGGGAGGAGAGAGAAGAGGACCCGTCAACCCTTGGATTTGCAACAAAATCCTTTGCTAATCTTGTTTGGCATTACCCGGCATTTTTAATACTATCGGAACAGCTGGACATGGGGACTTCTTAAAGTGCCTCAGTTAAGAAGTTTCGATACTCCGATGTCCCGAACCTCCGATATTCCGATATCGCGATGTGCCACTGTCCCGATGTGCTGACCTTCGGAGCTCTAATATCCTGATATCCCCCGGTCTCCAATATTCCCATATGACCTGCTCTGAGGTCCTGATATTCTCCGATCTATGATATTCTGATATGACCTGCTTCGAGGTCCCGATATGTTGATCTACTTCCGATATGTTGCCTGCTCCGACATCTGATATGCTCTGACCTATGATGTTCCGATGCGTCGATATGCTAACCTTCGACATTTTGGTCCCCGATGTTCTAGTATCCAGATCTCCAATCTTCCGATCTTTCATCCTCCTCAATGCATCAAGTCCCTTGAGTTTGGTAGACCATGTCTTTTGATCCAAGAGTCCATTTTTGGACTTCCACACACCATTGGAAAGCTCTTTTAAAGCACTTTCCAATGAAGAGGGTCCGATGTAGGCTTTAAGATCACCTATTATCTTTAGGATGATTGAACAACTTTCTGCCACCCTTTGCTCCTTAACTCTTTCTTGTGCCTAGAATCCTGAACTCCCAACCACCATAGTCATCATTTTATGGCTTCTCCAATAACCTTGCTACTATTATGATTCTCTACATGAAGCCTGCAGCTACCATGGGATTCCATCATGACCAACACAGTAGTCATCATTTTATGGCTTTTCTAATAAGCCTGCTACTGTGATGATTCTCTACAGAGCATTGTAGCAACCATGGGATTTGTCCTCGACCATCACTGCCAACATCTGCTACGACAAGTATCCATGCTAGTCTAGTTGACATCAATGCCAGCACTCCTGCCAACAATTAGGCAATGCCAACTGCCCAACACATCTCCCCAGCATGACTATTGACATCAATGCCAACACACTTGCATATATCACTAGGCCACTGGCCATCCAGACAATGTCAATTGTCCAACAAGCAGAAATTTCTAACCCTCCAATTTACTCTCTTACAGGGAAAATGGTCCACAGAGAAATACAGAATTTATATAGCAACTGGAACCTAGAAATCTCAATCTCCTGAAAAAACTCAGCCCCTGGAAAACTTGGCTTCTGGAAATCTCAGCCCACTTGAAATATCAACCCACAGAAATCCCAATCTCCAATTGGTCCTTTCTCTCTCCTCATACGACCTATTGATCTACACACTCGAACTTAACTAGGCCTAGACTTGTACACCCCCTTTACACAAACCCTCAAGGTGAATTTCAGCCCCTGCAAATTGGTGCTCAATAACTCGACCCTCCACAAGTTTTCCTCCAAAATTTCCTCTTGCAACTTTTCCTTCTACTTAGCCTTGAGTCTCTCACTCTCCACTTGAGAAAATCACTCTCTAAATGTTCAATATGTATCCCTCCTCTCCTTAGGCTTTCTTTAATAATTTCTCATTGAGTTAGATCCCTAATCCTAATCTCCTAATTGATGAATTGCTAGGATTAAATCCTAAGCCTCACTTGAAATCAACGGTAGAGATTAGATCTAATGCACTAAAGTGAATAATTCGCTTTTCTTTAGAAAGACTTAGCCCCATAGCCAACATGAATAAATTAATTATTTAATTGATGTGTTTTCCCTAAGTTAGAGTTAGGAAAGAAACATAAAAATCACTTAATAAATTAAGCAATAATCTAGAGAGACTTTGGACAACTTCATGGCTGACACCTAGCCTATGCAAAAGCACCTATTTGAGCTATAATCATCAACACTTCCTCCTTGTGAGGAAGGTATTCTGCGCCACCCCCATCTTATCTCTGTAGAAGACAAACTTCCCTTTCACAAGCGATTTGGTGAGAATATTCGCAACCTACTCATCTGTGGAGACGCGTTGAAACTTCGCAACTCCCCACTAAACCCTATCTCTAATGAAGTGATATCTTATCTCTATATGCTTTGACCTATCTTGAAATAGCATATTCTCCAAGAGTTTGATGCAACGCTGATTATCACAGTCAATCACAGTGGAATCCAAATAGAAACCAAATAACCCTGTCAACAATGAATCATAATGGGATCCAACTCAAGACCAAATAACCTCATGAGCATCTAATAAAAGTTAAAACCAAATAACTCCACAAATCGCCAAAATCGTTGCCATATACTTGGCCTCTACTGAATTGAGTGCCATGGAATATTGTTTCATGCTAAACCATGAAATCATTATTGATCCTAGGTTGATGCAACACCTTGAGGTGCTTTTCTTGTCCACTACACTCCCATCTGAATCTGAGTCTATATAGACTTACAACTACACTCACCACTCTTGACATATCTCAACCCATACTCCATTGTACTTTGCAAGTACCTAAGCACATGCTTTGCTACAACCCAATGCACTCTCCTTGGCTCCACCATAAACTAGCTCAGGGTATTCACAGCAAAGCATATATCTAACCTAATGTTGACCAAAAACATCAGAGAACCAATTAAAAGCCTATACAAAGTGGGATCTACCAACTCTGACTTTAAAGCATTTAGCTTCTTCAAATTAAAGATCATGGGTGTAGACATAAGCCAGCACTCCACCATCTTGAATCTCCTCAAGATATCAACTACATATTTTCCCGATCCTAGGAAAATCTCACCTACCTACTACAACACCTCCAATTCCAAAAAGTAGTGCATTGTGTTGATGCCCTTCATCTCGAACTCCAAATATAGATCTCACTTGCACATTTCAATGAGCTTCTTTGACCTTGTGAAAAAGACGTCATCCACATAACGTACCAAGATGAGTGGATCATCACCAAAAATCATGCAATACAAGTTGGGATCCCATAAAACATTCTTCATGATGGAAGCATACTCTTCCACCATGGCATCCCTCCAAGCCTATTGGCCTGTTGCCTTCTCATAATCGATAGGCTCGGAATCTCACCAATTCCAAAAAGTAGTGCATCATGTCAATGTCCTTCATCTCAAACTCCGAAGCTATATCTCACTTGCACATCTCGATGAGCTTCTCTAACCTTGTGAAAAAGGTCATCCACATAACGTACCAAGATGAGTGGATCACCAACAAGCATGCAATACACGTTGGATCCACCTCACTCTTGGTGAAGCCCATGCCTGGCAAATATACCTATCATTTCTCGAGTACCATGCTCTTGGTGTCTACTTGAGTCTGTATAGTGCTTTCTTCAACCTACATACATGAGAATCTCTCCCATGTCCCTCAAAGCCCTGAGACTGCTCTATGTACAACTCCTCCTTGATCACTCCATTGAGAAAGGTTGTCTTCACATCCATCTAATGTATCCTCCACCCCATCTCTAAAGCAATAGATATAACAGCCCCAAAAGAAGTATACCTGGAAATTGAAGCAAATGTTTCATCATAGTCCACTCCCTCCATCTCTAAAGCAATAGATATAATAGCCCTAATAGAATTATGCTTGGAAACTGGAGCAAATGTCTCCTCATAGTCCACTCCCTCCCTTTGGGAGAACCCTCTCACCACGAACATTTCCTTGTACTTCTCACTGATGCCATCTACAACATGGTTAATCTTAAAGATCCATCTAGAGCTCACCATTGATTTCCCCTCTAGATCGACACAATGTCCCATACATCATTCTTCATGATGGAAGCATACTCTTCCACCATGGCATCCCTCCAAGCCTACTAGCCTAATACGTCCTCATAACTGGTAGGCCCGGAATCAATGATATCACTCATGAGTGCCATGTAACTAGGAAACTATCTCGGTGGTCTGCTCTCCCTAAAGTACTCCTAGGAGCCTCCACATGCTCCTGAGCATCTCTTAGTGTCTACTCTAGACATCTCGGCCTCCTCTTGACAAAACTGGAAGGATCCTCCAACTCCTCCAAGTCTGAAGACCGAGTCCCTGCTACTAGTTGTGTCAATCTTTGCTCAATATTTGAAGCCTCTCACTCCTTATCCTCTACCACTCTAGAAGCATAGTTTTAAAAACCAGAACCGAGAATCCGCCTAATCCACCTATCAAACCAATTATTGAACTGGAACTGGAAAAACCAGATTGGTCAGATCACAATGAACTAGTCTTTAAAACACTATATGAAATAATTAATTTTTAATGAAAAAACATATAGTTTGTTAACCCATATATGTTGAAAAGGTGAATATATCAAAATTGCAACAAGTGCAATGCATATCAGCAACCAAATACATAATCAGTGAGCCTCTAAATGGCATATAGAGTCCAAAAACAATGCTACAAGCCACTAGGCCACGGACCATTGTGTCTATAAGATAAACAAATTTTAAGGGCTACCAAAGAGCAATGATGCCTAGAAGACCTTCAGGTGAAAAATACTATGGGCATTGGCCTCAAAATCCTCACCTAATTCTTCTAGGTCAAGGGCAAAGATACTGTAATGGTGCACAAATGCCTCTAGGTTTCCGACAAAACATTTGACTTTATCCTTTAACAAAGTTTAGTGTGTAATGGAGAAAATCCATTCAAAACCTATTTAAATTGCTTGTGCAAAATAGCCTTGATTTAACTTTCATATGGCCAAGTAGGATTGAATGATATTCCAAACCATTAGAGACAAAATGTGCAAAGTTTGCTCACGTATATACATTGTAAGGGTGAATATATCAAAACGTGTAGTCTAACTAATAGACGAAATGGCCTTTTTCAAGGCATTTTTTTTGTTAATTTTAACCAAAATCTGACAAAGATTTTTAAAAACTTGAGTTTAAGTTGTTTAACCTATAGAATTCGAGTGCCCATAGGTTTTCGAAGGTGTTGAATCCATTTATGCATTCAAAAATCTATTTTTAACAAAATGAAAAATCACAATCTTGCTTGAAATTGTATCATCGGATTCCGGTGAAAAAGGTCGTTTCATCTATAAATTAGACTGCACCTACATCAAAATGGCATTGAGTGCAATACATATCAGCAATAAAATACGTAATCAATGAGGCTCTAAATGGCCTCTAGAGTCCAAAAACGATGCTACAAACTATTGGGCCACAGAGCATTGTCTCTATAAGCTAAATAGATTTTAAGGGCTACCAAAGAGCAATGATGCCTAGAAGGCCTTCAAGGGAAAAATACTATGAGCATTGGCCTCAAAATTCTCACCTAATTCTTCCAAGTCACAGGAAAAGATACTTTAACAGTGCACAAATGCCTCTAGATTTCAGCCAAAACATTTGACTTTATCCTTTAACAAAATTATGTGTGTGATGGAGCAAATCCATTCAAAACCTATTTAAACTTCTTGTGCAAAATAGCCTTGATTTAACTTTCTTGTGGTCAAGGAAGACAAAAGAAAGCTTTATTTAGCTTATGTATCAATTATTATAGTTGTCCAACAAAAAAGTACTCAAAAATTTGTTGCATGCAAGTACTGCAGAGCACAGGTGTGGAAAAATAAAATCTGATCTCCAATTCTAGTAATAACCTCAAATTAGAGGAATCCAGTATAAGTGTACATCTTTTCAAGGGAAACTTAATTTATTTGAGATTCAACATTGTCATATAAGTTGTTAGGCTACCTTTTTCGAGGTTATTACATGACCTTGATGATCAAAGATACAATTGTTAATTTTCTAGGGAAACTTAATTTAGTTGAGATTCAACATTGTCATATAAGTTGTTAGGCTACCTTTTTCTAGGTTGTTACATGACCTTGATGACCAGAGATACATTCAACCATCAGAAACAATGTAATTAGCCATCACTAGCTCACAAAAACACCAAATGAGATGTGTGAGGCAAATGAGAGGGGAGGTATGGTTTTATAAGCTTGGATGGGTTATTTTTCGAGGAAAATGGCCCCTAATTTCCAAAAAAGAATCACTCACAACCAGCTAAAACTGCCATTTATGGGTCCCCAGCCACATGAGTGGGTTTGTTTCACAAAAGGTACCAAATCAAGGTCTCCCTTGCCCAAAACTGGCGTCATTGGCTAGGTCAACCTCCAAGCCTAATGAACTCGCTGATTTGACCAAGGATCGGTTCAACCTGGTCGAGTTTTAAAACCATGTCTGGAAGGGGTTCACGTGACTTGCTAAAGCCTTAGCTCTCCTCAAATCTGACATCCCTACTCACCATTGTCTTCCCTTGCGATGGAATGTACACCCTATATGCCTTTGAAGTTTCAGTATACCCCACAAAGATGCCCTTCTATGCGGAGTAATCCATCTTTGTCTTCTTCTCTGAAGGTACATGAATATATATCAAACATCCAAAGATGCGAAAATGACCAACCTCCGACTACACTCCTACGAACACCTCCTTATGAGTCTTGTCCTCCAAGACCTTATGAGAACTCTTGCTTTGAATATCTATTGCCATGTTGCATGTTTCTACCCAAAGGAACATGGGTGGATCTTGATCATGGATCATTGCCTTGGAAACTCCAATAATGGCCATGTTGTTCCTCTCTGTAACCCCATTTTGTTGTGGGTCATAAGTAGTGTTAGCTCCTTGATTTCTACCTCATTGCAAAAATTCTTGAAGTCATCAAAGGTATGCTCACCCACATTGTCTTTATTCAAAACTATAACCTTCCTCCCTATCTGGTTCTTCACGAGAGCCTTATACTTCCAAAACCAATTGAAAACCTCATCCTTCATGAAGTAGATCCACGTTGTCCTAGAGAAATCATTAATAAATGTCACGTAGCAATTGTAAATTTAAAACCACTCAAAGATGCCACTAACATAGGATCACACACATTTAAATGCACTAGATCCAATACTCCCAATGCACTAGATCCAATACTCCCTTGGCCCTGCTATCACTACTAGGAAAGTTACTCTTGGCATACTTTCCAAGCGCACATCCCTTGCACACACCCTATTGCTCTACACTGCGCTTCGAAAGACCAATGACAATCTCCCTCAATATTGTTAAAGCTTTGTGGTGCAAGTGACCCATCGTCCTGTACCATAACTCGCACAAATTTTCACTGTCATGAAGCAAGGCACATACGAGTTGAGCCATCAACATGTACAAATTCCTCTATCTACTCCCAATAACTTGTCTTGAGCCTGGACTAGAAGCTCTTGGCCTAACAAGTACATGTCCATCTCGAAAATAAACCACATACCCTTGTCTTCCACGACTGAGACTATAAGTAAGTTCTTGGTCAACCTTGGAACATATAACAAATATGTCACTCCAAAGGATCTCATGACTAGCTAAAATTGAATAGTCCCAACCCCCTCTACAGCACACCTAACATTGTTCCCAAGCTCCACATGTAGCTCTGGGTCACCCTTTAAATACTAGTGAACAACTATCGTGATTTTGTCATATGACAAGAAGAACCATTCTCCACAAATCATGCACCCTTATGGTTGTGGTGTCAAAAAGAAAATACACCAATGAGAACTCCTTCTCAAACTTGGTGGCAAACTCACTCACCTGTGTTTGCTAATGCTGCAAATTGTGCCTTCTTGCCCTTCTTCTTATTCGAACACTGACCTACATAATGACCAAATTTATGAAAAGCAAACCATTTCACCTTGCTTATGTCTTTATTCTTTCCAACCTTCAAGATAGTCTCTCTTCCTGAATTCTTCTTAACCTTCCCCTTTCCCTTCCTTGTCTAACTATAAAGGGAAAGGTTCTCATCATCATCCTTGTGTTGGCCTCCATGTATAGATTCCTCTCGAATCTCCTTTTGGATGAAGTCATCCCACAATCTCTCCCAATCTAGAAGTTCCTCTCATGCCACAATATCTTTAAGAAAGGGAGCCCATGGCTTAGTGAAGCCATTCAGGGCCATCCTCACCAATTCTTGATCTGACATGGCCTCCCCAATTGCAACCAACTCATCACGAACTTATGAGATCTTGATGAGATAAGATGCTACTATATCTAATCTAGTCATCTTGGTGCCCCTGAGTTTCCCCTCTAGCGCCATCTTCCTATTTGGGTTATTGCTCTCGTATAATTTTATTAGAGCCTCCCACATCTCCATGGCAATCTTCTTTCTGAATAAATGAGCGATCACATGATCCTTTATTGCATCTAAAATGATCCTCCTAGCTTTCACATCCTTTTGGTTATGGGCCACCAGTGGTGTAGCATCAATAGGAGGGAAAAGTTTCTAATATGCAAACTCTCAAATCTCATTCTCCATAAGCACTATTGTTACCCTTTCTTTCCAGGGACTGTAGTTGGATGCACCCTCCAATCGATCTTCAAATCTCAGTCCAGTTACAACCATCTTTCCAACCTCCAAATCAAATACTCAATACATAAAAATATTACTACTGGAAATTATTCTGCTAAAAACTTGTGACAAATCGATCTTCCACTCCTTCAGAGTTTATTGCTCTAATACCGTGTCAATTTCCCTAATACCAGATCTGATTTAATCTTCTCAACAATATTTTATACCTAGAAATTATTTAACCCAGTAAATTAATTTTTTAAATTGCTAAATGAAAAATACATAGGTATTTTAACAATAAAGATGCAAGAGAAGCACAAGCAAAAAATCAATCAGACAACAAAAATTTCAAAACCTCCAGTTTACTCTTCATTTCTAGTACACAATAAATAAGGGCTCCCTTACAGGGAAAATGGCCCACAAAAAATACAAAATTTATACAACAATTGGAACCTAGAAATCTCGGCACCATGGCAAAAACTCAATCCTAAGAAAACTCAACCCTGGAAATCTCAACCCATTGAAACCCCAATCTCCAACTTGGCCTTCCTCTCTCCTCGTACATCCCACGCACTAATCCATTTACTCAAACTCAACTAGGTTGAGACTTAATTACCCCCCTTACACACACCCTCAAGGTGAATTTTGACCTCCGCAAATTAGTGCTCAATAACTCGGCCCTCCATAAGTTTTCCTATGAAATTTCCCACTACAATTTTTCCTTCTCCTTAGCCTTGAGTCTCTCACTCTCCACTTGAGAAAATCACTCTCTCAATGTTCAAAGTGTATTCCTCCTCACCATAGGCTTTCTTTTATAATTTCTCATTGAGTTAGACCCCTAACCCTAATCTCCTAAGTGATGGATGGCTAGGATCAAATCCTAAGCCTCACTTGAGAACAACAAAGATTAGATCTAATTCGCTTTTATTTAGAAAACCTTAGCCCAATAGGAAACATTAATTAATTAATCAATATGTTTTTCCTAAGTTGGACTTAGGAAAGAATCATAAAAGTGTCGAATTTTGTAGCTATGGTCGGTCTTCATAATTAATATTTCACTCTTGATGTATTTGTAATAAATATAAAGGATGTTCTTCATGCTATTGTCAAAAGATAAAAATATGAGATGTTCTTCATGTCAAAGTTAAAAGAGAAAATTTTCTGAATTTTTAAATTTGAATTTTGGCTCCAAAATGACCTGGTCGACCCTCCTACAAAGACAAGTTAGCCCAACTTCTATAGGCACCCATTCGACCTCTCAAGACTCTATATATACACGCATTTCGTCCTCCTCCAAGCACAAGAAATTCGGTCAGTCTGAGGCAAGCAATAGGACAAGTCTGAGGCAAGAAAAAGAGGATGAATCTTAGCAAGCAAAAGGAAAAAAGTTCGAACATTCTATGTAAAGAATAAGGACAAAATATGAGGAGCAAGAAGGGACGAATCTGAGGCAAGAAAGACGGAACGAATCTGAGGCAGAGAGAAAGATCGAATATGTGGCAGAGCATCTGCGCAGCAAAACTAAGGCCGAATTTGTTGGACAACAAGTTGTCTTGTTTGGAGGGAAGCTGACTAGGTGTGACCTAGCTATATTGTTAGTTTGTTTGACCTTGTATTTGACTGATGTATCTCTATTGAACTTGATAATTTCTCTAAGGAAAAGGTTGTTGAGTTTTTCCCCCATGTAGGTTTTCCCAGGGTGAATGCTTCTCTCTTGTGTTTGTCTGTCTCTACTGTTATTTATGTTTCTATTGTTGAGATCTTCTATATAATTGCGGAAATCATAAGAAGTAATTATCAAATAAGAAGATCCCTAAAAATCAACAAAAAGTTAATAAATTAAGCAAGTAACTAGAGAGGCTTTGGACAACTTCTACATGCTTGACACCTAGCCTATGCAAAAGCACTTGTCCGAGGTATAATCATCAACAAAGCCAACAGACAAGCTAACATGGGGTGAGAGTAAGGAAGCTTGGCCATCAAGATCAATTGTAAGGAGGGTGGATGATAAATATGTATTCCTTCCTTGTCTTGATGTTTTGTTATCCCATTGTTTCATTTCAGATGTGAGGAATGGTTGCAGTTTGTTAAACTTTGTATAGTTATTCTTGGGATGTGTTGTACCATTTTTATAAACATGAATGGGTTAGCCATGTATCTCTCTATAGGGCTTTTAGGTATTTTCAGAATTTGGTATCTTTTATGTCAGGAGACTATGATTTTAAAGAAGATACATGGAAACTAATCTTTCAATAATCTTGATCTGGTTGTATATCGTGAATTGTTAAATATTTTTTTTAAAAATGATGGTGCTACCTAGAGCTACCTAGAGAGAATTTCTTATCAACATAATTTTAATTTTCAATTATTTTTTTTCTCTTTCCAACTGATAAAACAAATCTATTTCCACTTCAATTTAATGTTCAACTAATAAAATTCACGGGATGGAGTGATAAGGGAAGATATAAATGAGTAGGGGTGTGTTGTTGCCATCACTCCATGCAATGAATGGAGGCGACATGCCATGCCAACCTCCATCATCTAGCCACATATGGACCTCCCTCCCAACTGTTGTTGATT
This sequence comes from Pinus taeda, assembly GCA_000404065.3. Taxonomy (NCBI): domain Eukaryota; kingdom Viridiplantae; phylum Streptophyta; class Pinopsida; order Pinales; family Pinaceae; genus Pinus; species Pinus taeda. The sequence continues at coordinate 85,653 of APFE030498917.1, read as the reverse complement.
TATGACCGACCTACATTCCTTGATTATCTACTCATGCACCTACAACACCATATTCTTGCTCTTGTCCTCTCTTTGATGTCACTCTACTTGTTCTCGCTTATAGTTATGATGGAGGTTCCTTCCCTCTTATCGCCTTCCCTTTGCTACAAAGACATTTCCAACCTAGTGTATCTCTCCTCCAACTTCTCTGTTGTGGAGAACAAGTATTTCCTCCCCATCCCATGCATGATTGACTAGGTTCACGGCTATCTCTCAATGGAATAGATGAATTTGCCTTCTCTTGCTCAGCGCCCTCTGCTTTTTCCCATGCTTGGCCTTCACCACTTCAGTCTCCCCATGTCTCGATCTCTATTTCATTATCTGTTACTTATCACCACTATAACCTACCATTAAGCACAACGTTGTAGGGGAAGTGGTGGTCGTAGTTCTCAAGGTGGTTCGCGAGCTCACTTCAAGGCAGAGTCTTATGGACAATTGTTCTGCCACTAGACCTCACAAGGAATCAAGCAAGAATTACAAAAGGATGAGGAAGAAGTCATCCAGTAGCAAGAATGCCACTCCAACTTTGATATTCTTGCTGAAAAAGTTGCTTGGGAGTGTGATATTGAACAAACTCAAGAACACCAAACTAGTACCTTCACACCATTGATTTGCACTGCCAAATGAACACATTGCAAGGTAAGGTTCTTCTTGAAAGGAATGACACAAAAGATGAATGCTTGCTTTTGCAACGAAATGCAACCACAAATTCAAGCTTTGGGCAATCGCATGGAGCATATTGAAGTTAATCTAGATACCACTAGTAAAGTTATTGTTATTCCCATTGATGTAGAACCCTCCACATCCTTTTAATTTTCAAAGTGTCTTTGAAGCCAATGGCTTTTTTGTTTTTCAATTTTCATAGACATCCCAGCATTAGAAAGTCTAGTCATGCCAAACCTCTTAGTAATAACTTGCCCAGGATCAATTTTCCATATTCATTTTTATAATTTTGAACCTGAAAATTGTTATGGCAAAAAGCCTACTAAACTACCAAAGGTTTGGTTTCCCTAGTGGAAAATTAGAAGCTTGCAATAAGCATCTAAACATATAATTTTTGTAAAAGATCAATGAAATTAGCTTTAAATAAAAAACAAAAAACGCAAAATTTAGAAGGAAAAAAAATATAAAAGAACAACAACAAATCATTAAACTAGTAAAATAAATTTATTTCTACTTTTAGCCCTGAGGGTTATGTTAATTGGTCGAGTTCTCATCGCTAAAGCACCTCGCTAATGGGAGGTCATGGGGTCAATTCTCCTCAACGCCCTTTGTTGAAGAAAGTGTAACTAGGTTCGGTCTTCATAATGACATGATCTTTGTAAATGATGAAATAAAAGAAATGAAATTATTTTTGTATGCCTTGCTACATGGGTTTCATAAGCAAGAGGTTTATTTGCTAGTGGCTCCCGTTGAGAGCCTTAGGATTTATTATTGAGTCAAAGAGTCAATGGCATACGAAGAAGCTCTTCTTGAGCCTATGTTCAATGTATACAAGTCTATAGAAATGTCTAACAGCCCTCCAAAGACAAGCACAATCCCTCTTGAAGAAGTCGGCGTCCAAACAAGATAAAAAGAAGTCATGTTGGCTCATATAAGGAGACACAATGGTTCCCTCTCTCATGTCGGCTTATATGCATGACTAACCACCATAAATAGGCATGTAAGATCCACATTACAGGCAAAAGAAGAACTCAAATCCTCTAAAATCTCGGATAAGTACAGGGGTATAGTATTTCGGATGGGTACAGACCAGCATCTTTGTGTTTTTTGGATGGGTAACCCAGAAGTAAAGTCTCATGATGATCAACGTCTCGGCATACTAGATAGTCTTGGCATATCTATGATGATGAAGATCTCGGTGCAGGGAGAGATTACTATCACAGTCTTGGCATAGTTGTGATGATGAGAATCTCGATGATCCAACAGTAACACACTCTGTCTCGGCATTCATTCTGAACACAGTCATGATCTCAGCATAATGTTAATCATGATCTCAGTCATGATCTTGATGAGGACATAGTTACAAGGTCATGATCTAGATGTAGATCTTGGTGCAGCTCTCATACATATAGAGATCTCGTTGCTATGGTGAAGGTCTCAGTGAAGGAGCAACAATGATCTCTGTGAAGGAGCAGCAATGGTGCAACTGTAATGACCTCAGTGATGCAATAATGATGACCTCGGTGTAGCAGCAGTGATCATGATGATCTCAACGATGACAAAGAAGAGGATTGGTGTCTTGGTCTTGGAGTGGCCTAATAGGTCAAGGGTCATGGTCTTGGTATTCGTCAATTGGAATCTCTATAAGAAGAATTTTGTGTGGGTTTTCCTCTCAAAGAGTGAGAGGTTTTGGCCCTGGCAGAAAGCCAACATCCTATGTTCTTGTCTCTTTTGTTTTGGTAACTATTTGATGAACTAAGAAGAAACACTCTAATTATAGCAAGAGAAGATTGTGCTAATAAGGAAAAAGTTAAAATTACCTCACAAATAGTTATCATGGCGAGAAGAATCTTATTAACTTAATTTGCCCTAGATTCTTCAACATGGTATCAGAGCTAAGGTGTTGAAGTCAAAGGAATGGTAGAAACGAGATATTAAAGGATCAAGTTTCAAGAAGGGCATCAAAGCAAGTTGAAGAATATCAAAAGGATCAATATCTACATTGAAGGATCAAACCCTAGATCAAAGAAGCAGTCTACAATAGCGAGAACTTTTGTCTCCATAGTCATCATCAAAAGGCCACCAAGACTCTTATCAAGTTGAAACCCTAGAAGCAGTCCTAATCTACACTACAAGAAAAGGCAATGTCATCTTCACAAGCAAGGATCATCTCCTTACCCTAGAAGAAGATTATCCGAAAAAGCAGCAAATCATCCTCATCATAAGGAGTAACCTTTCTATTGAAGAAAGGCTTTTTCATCTAAAAGAAGATCATCCAAGAGGAAGCTCTAATCATCAAAGTGATCAAGTGGAAGAGTTCATCTTCACTTGTCAAGTAAGTATCTTTCATTTTATAATCCAGTTTGGTTAAATGGCTTCATGTGCGCAAGGAGATCTATAAATCAATTAGGTCATCGAAATTCCTTGCATAAGAAAGGAGGATAGATATAGTCCCCGAAAGAGAAGTCATTGATGTCTATGGAAAAGTCTCTAAAGGTCGAGCATTGTTTGAATGCATGTAAAAGAATCAAGGGACTCATAGGATTCTTAGGAAATCAGTCAAAGGTCCTCTCATCCCTATGTAGCAGGAGAGGAGACATAAAAGAGATATATGAAATACTAGAAGATATATTCTCTGAAAATGCAGTAAAGAAGGTCATATTCCTTAGACCTGATCTACACAAAATTGAAGGTATCAAAGAATGAAGGAATACCTTCATGAGATCTCAATTGGGAGATCTGGGAGAGATGATAAGAAGATAATCATCATTATTCTTAAATACACTAACTGATAAGCAAGATAACTAAGTCCATAAACAAGGAAGTTACCTCATTCGACAACTTGTGGTCGCTATGCTAGATAGAAAAAGACAAGTTGAGGGCAAAAGTGTTGAAGGTTAAGGGACTCAAACAAGATAGAACAGTATAGCTAAGATTCAATGTTATGGAAAGAAAGCTCATATCACTGGAAAGATGGAGGAAGCTGAAGAAAAAGGCCAAGGAAAGAGGGAGTAACAGATCCCTACTATGATTGAGATGGTATCCCTCACTAAAGGGCCCAATCATAAGCTCCTAAATCTTTTGTTATAAGATATGACCTTGATAATAAGATGCATCGTGGCATCATGAAAGCATTAGAAACAAGAGCTCGTGACATCACCATGGGAATCATGAAGGACAGAAGGAACAAGTTCCATGGCAGTCAAACATGAAGGATATAGCTCTTGGGAACCTCATTGGACATTGAAGGAAAGAATGAAGTCATCTAGGACAAGGCTCATCATACATCAAGTCAAGAAGGAAACATCTACCAGATGGGGATATGCAAGATCCTCAAGATTCTCTGATGGAATCCTCATCAGAGGGATCACTAATCTAGAGAGGAAGTAAGTGTTTCATTAGAAACTCCAATTGACGGAATTCATGGATGATGTTATGGTGACATAAGAGAAGAAGCAGATCAAGGAGTTGAAGACACTTCAATCAAGGACACTGCTGGAAGAAGCCTAGATGACCTAAAGGTAAAATGAGGTGTGTATGCTTGTGTTTAAATTTTTAATATTATAAAGTCGTGTCCTATTGTTGCGGGTAACATGGATCACTACTTCTATCTTGAAGCATGATCAAGGGAAAAGGATCTCCTCTTCCGAAAGAATGCAAGAAGGCATAAGTCACACGGGATGAAATCAACATAATATGTCCTCATATGAAGTATGAGGTGGTTGACTACAATTAAGAAACTCTGATTGAGAGCTCCTGGGAATGGAATGTGTGAGGAAGGAAGAGACCGTGAGATATGCAACCATGATAAACGAAATCAACATCCAAAGACTAAGAAGAGTTGACTAGGAAATCTCCTGGAAAGATATGAAGACTTTGATGGAAGTCTGAAAAGATGAAGACCCTTGACAATGGATATCTTTAAGAGATGTGTCAACATGTATGCAGGATGTTGATACCTACAAGAAGATGTCATGATGAAGAGCCATCTCGTAAGGTACGATTTGATTTAATGTTATGTTTTAATTTCTTGAATAATATCTGGATGAATTCGTGCAGGGCTAATGGAACAAGAGTTGTAAGTACAAGTACAACTAGCATTCATGTGGTGGATGGAAATCCCTGAAAGAAAAATGATGAAGAAGTAGCCATATGACGAATGTTCCAGATATGTATCAAGAAAGCGACTTTCCATGAAGAAAGGAATGACATGACAAACAAAGAAGGAAAGCGATGGATGGCTTATGCCCTACAAGAAAGAAGCTCGACCGAATTTCATGACATCAAGGAAAGAAATTGATCAAGCAGCTAAAGGACCCACGAAGAAGAAGTTGTTGATGAAAAGGAGAGTCCCTAGTTAAGAGGGAGCTCTGAGAAGTCCCTAATTGAGAAGGAGCTTGGGCAAGATCCTGGTCAGAGGGAACTTGGGTACATTCCTTTACAGGAATGGGCATATCTTCCCTAGTTGAGAGGGAGAGATAGACACAACATTCTTGTCTTCACTTGGGAAAAAAGAATGAAGGATTGGGTAATCATCTGGCATCTGATGTTCTTTGAGGATGTGTAGGGCATCCAAGATAAGAGTAGGTAAGAGGACCGAAATTCTTTGAGGGCTGGGAACCCAAGATAAGAATAGTCCTAGAAGGTCATACTTAGTGAACACCCCGGTGGGTATGTACCTTGAGAGACAATGATGAAGGTGTCTATAGTCATTGGTCTCGCCAACATTGTGCTCTGATCTAATGAGAGATAGAGCGGTCAGTCAAGGCCTTGCTATGGAAACAATGTTGGTTACTATGATGCTATACAAATGGGTTACCAATCCGATTCTTCTTATAAGAAATTCTTCCTATTGAGAATGACCAAGTGTCGTTTTGAATACCTCCCTAATTAAGAGGGAGTGTTGAAGAAAGTGTAACTAGGTTCGGTATTCATAATGACATGATCTTTGTAAATGATGAAATAAAAGAAATGAAATTATTTTTGTATGCCTTGCTACATGGGTTCCATGAGCAAGAGGTTTATTTGTTAGTGGCTCCCATTGAGAGCCTTAGGATTTATTATTGAGTTAAAGAGTCAATGTCATATGAAGAAGCTCTTCTTGAGCCTATGTTCAATGTATACAAGTCTATATAAATGTTTAACAACCCTCCAAAGACAAGCACAATCCATCTTGAAGAAGTCAGCCTCCAAACAAGATAAAAAGAATTCATGTCAGCTCATATAAGGAGACACAACGGTTCCCTCTCTCATGTCAACTTATATGCATGACTAACCACTCTAAATAGGCGTGTAAGATCTGCATTACAGGCAAAGCAAGAACTTGGATCCTCTAAAATCTTGAATGAGTATAGGGGTACAGTATTTCGAATGGGTACAGACCAGCATCTTTGTGTTTTTCAGATGAGTACCCCAAGTAAAGTCTCATGATGATCGATGTCTCAGCATATTAGACAGTCTCGACATATCTATGATGATGAAGATCTCGGCGCAGGGAGAGATTACAGTCACAGTCTCGACATAGTTGTGATGATGAGAATGTCGGTGATCACACAGTAACACATTTTGTCTCGGTATTCATTCTGAACGCAATCATGATCTCAACATAATGTTAATCATGACTTCAGTCATGATCTTGATGAGGACATAGTTACAAGGTCATGATCTAGATGTAGATCTCGATGCAATTCTCATTCATATAGAGATCTCGTTGTTATGGTGAAGGTCTCACTGAAGGAGCAACAATGATCTCTGTGAAGGAGCAACAATGGTGCAATTGTAATGACCTCAATGATGCAATAATGATGACCACGGTGTAGCAGCAGTGATGATGATGATCTCAGCAATGACAAAGAAGAGGATTGATGTCTTGGTCTTAGAGTGGCCTAATAGGTCAAGGGTCATGGTCTTGGTATTCATCAATTGGAATCTCTATAAGAAGAATTTTGTGTGGGTTTTCCTCTCAAAGAGTGAGAGGTTTTGGCCTTGGCAGAAAGCCAACATCTTGTGTTCTTGTCTCTTTTGTTTTGGTAACTATTTGATGAACTAAGAAGACACACTCTAATAATAGCAGGAGAATTGTGCTAATAAGGAAAAAGTTAAAAATACCTCACAAATAGTTATCATGGCGAGAAGAATCTTATTAACTTAATTTGTCCTAGATTCTTCAACACCCTTGGGGTTAGGCTATGCTAATAAGCCAGAGGGATGTGGTCCCTTCAGGTGGATCCTCCCAGATATGTCCAAAAATATATATATATTTCTACTTCATTTTAATGTTAAGTTTTTTTTGTCCCCCAAGGAGGGTGCCCAGGAGCGAGTGTCCCCTCTCCGCCCCTCCCCCACCTTGATATGATGTCAGTTCACACAAAATGGGGTTGTGGCTCTCACTATACTTGGTGCAAGGCATGCACTTCCGTCACTTCATCGATCATGGCACAAAGTCGGCACAAGATTAAACATCATTGGAATATTGCAAGCCGCATAGGAAGGTACAAGAGCACTCAACAGGAGAATTCTATCAGATTGGCAGAGATTTAGGAAAAATTGACAATATAGATAGCAAGCTAACCATTCTAGCTAGGAGGGTAGTGGCCAGCCAGTGCAGATGCCTAGAGATTCTGCCCAGTAGCTGTCATGACTTGCTGGTTTTTTGCTTACATAACTAGTAGTCTTTTTTGTCTTCTCATGCCGATGTGTGTTAAGGTTCGGCATAGCCAACCTGCTTTTATAAGTTTTAATTTACAAGATGCTCTAGTTAGACGAGGTCTTAGCAACCTCAAGACTCTGAACTTATGCTACTGGTCTAGTTTCCGAACAAAGCAGTAGCAGAAAAAATTTAGTCTATGTAATTCTCATTGGACATAATACAAAGTGCATAACTTCAAAAAAATAAAAAAAAATAAAAAAAATAATTTGGACCTAAAAATTTGAAAAACGAAAAACGCACACAAATATTTAGGAAAAAAAACAACAACAAAAAACTGTTTCTACTTCATTTTAATGTTAAGGTTTTGTTGTGCCTGATAAAATATTTAGAAGAAGAATGCAGTCAAAGCTTTGCTTCTTTTTTTTTGTAATATTTAAATAAATTAGAGTAATAAAAAATATGCATTTGTGAAAATAAGAGACCTCTTACCTTGGCAGTGTTTATGTGAGGTTGAGGCTGAGGCTCTGGCTGTGATTCTTCTAAAAGAATAATCATCTCAAGGAAGAAAAGTTTTAGTGTGATTTGATCCGCTCTTTCAGAGACTTCCCATCAGAATGAGTGGGAGATGATTTGGACTGCGATGCCATGTTCGGAAGAACACTGAAACCTGATCTCAGGCTTTCGATGAGATTTCATTTCGCCGCTGCTTCCAGACACAAGAAGCCCTTAATGATTTGGACAGCGATGCGATGGTCGGAAGAATAATGAAACATTATCTGAAGCTTTCGATGAGATTTCATTTCGCCCTGGGTTCGAGGCACAAGAAGCCCTCCGTAAGCGAATGAATATGATCAAATATGAGTTTCTCCTCTATGTAGAAGAACTTTGTTTTCAGCCATGTAACATGTTAAATGCAATCCCTGCGTCAAAAATACCCTGCTTTAAGTACACAAATAAAAAATGAGATGAGAGGATTAAATGAAAGAATGTAGGAAAAAATTGAGCCTTTAACAGGCTTGTGTATATCTGAAGGAGAGAGCAGTTTGATTTAGATTATATCATGAGCATAGAGGTGATCATCCTCATTCAGCATTTCTTCTTCTTTGAGATTTCTAAGAGAAATGGGGATCGCGAAAGGAGTAACCACGGCTGTGGCCGTTTGGGCCAAAACCAGGCTCTGGGAACAGAGGATTTTTGTGGATTTCCCTTTTTAAACTCTTCCCTTACCTTCTGCGGACTCCAAGTGCTTATTCAGCTCGATTTTAACTCCGTGTTGTAGATTCAAATTCAAAGCCAGGTTTTTAAAATAGGCAGTCAAATCACCCGGTAAAATATTTATAATATTATGATTTGTATTGTTTAAATTGCGAAATAACCTGGCGCCCTTGGAAAATGACAAAATAAAGCATTCATGAAATTATGGTGCGTATTGTTAAATCGCAATTTCAAGTGTGTAGATAAATTCAAAATTTTGGAGTTAGTTAAAGATGACACTATGCAACTTGAGCTATGGTAATTTTACATTTAATTAAAAAAAAATATTAACAGTTTTTTTAATGTGATAATAGATTTTGATTGGATAAAGGGAGAAAAACCATTAAAATATTGAACAATATGATGCTTAGTACTCCCTAATTTGAAATTAAATTAATAACCATGTAGTGCCTATGCCTTCTACTTCTTAGTTGTTAAGTTCGGCTAATTTTACATTTAAAGGAGAAAAACCATTAAAATATTTGAACAATATGATGCTTAATACTCCTTGGTTTGAAATTAAATCACTAACCATGTAGTGCCCATGCCTTCTACTTCTTAGTTTGAAATTAAATTAATAACCATGTAGTGCCCATGCCTTCTACTTCTTAGTGGTTAAGTTTGGCCCTCTTAGTTTTAGATTTTTGAAATGTATATTAAATGATTAATATATTTTATTTAATTAATATTAATATTAATATTTATGAGAGATGAAAGTTTGTTTAAGGGTTAATGGGTTTTTATTGGTTGGGAAAATGGGTTGTTAGTATAACATTTTGGTCTTTTTTAGTATATATTTGGTTTTTATGATAATGTCCTTGAGTAAGTAGGTCATTTAATGTGATTGTGTGCTCCATTCTCTTTCTACGGGTACTGTTCCTTCGTGCCTACTCTATTGTGTAAGTGTATGTTCTAAGTGACTTTGGTGGAATCGATACCCTTGTCACTATTCCTTTGACTTTGGTGGAATTGATACCCTTGTCATTGTTTCTTTGTTGAAGGGTAGTTTTCATAGCATATAAGGTACTTCTATACATTGCAATATCTCGTATAGAATAATTGTCATTTGTGTTGATCGAAAATGGCTATGAAAAAATGGTTAATGATATTGGACAATGATAAAGGCAGCATCATTAGGGTCCTAACCTCCCTAACCCCTCAAATAAATTGAATACTATGTATTTTATGTAATGAAGGCTTTTATTAGTAAATAAGGCCTATAAAATAGTGAATATGATCATTGTAAGAAGGCTTACTATAAGGTTTCACCTTCTAGAAAGTTCTTCTCTAGAATATTCTTAAGGGTTAGAAGTAGTATAGATAAAGATAGAAGCATTGTAAATGATGTCTTGTGGAATCATTTTCGTAGCTCTTCTCTATAAGAGGTTCCCCCCTCGAGGATGTAAGTGAATAGTTAGAGCCCCAAGATATTAGGTTGAGTACTACTGTTGGACCTCCCAATTATATTAGAGAATTGTAACATAAGGTGCTTCCTTGTCCTTGGGACCCTTCAAAGCCCTACTCATTGCTACCAGTCTAGAGTGGTGTAACATAGCCCCTTCAACCACATAGCCCATCCTAAGGGTAGAAGGAGGTGTCACTATCATTGACTTGACGTCCATAGTCCTGTCATGGAAATGAGATCTTAAAAATTTCATCATATTTCAAGCTCCTTATAGCTTTAAACACAACATCACCAATGTGTTCAACTCATCAAGAGCTTTCCAATGATATAATTTTTTCCTCAATCCAACTCCTAGATCAAAAGATATGGCCATTTAAAGATGTGGTCAATCTCCTCTTACCATGTAACAAGGCTCTACCACGTGGTGCCCACATGGCCTTCCACATTAATGCCATATTGCCTTTGAACAAGTGCACATCAACATATGATTTTGAGGTTATTCCACTACGACATAAGCCACATCACCATATGGTGGCCCCACCAGGCTCCCTCCATGGCCTTATGGATTAGGATTTTGTTGTTGTAACATATCTCAGCCCTTAGCCAAATTCTATAGAGCCCTTTGTTGTCACTAGGAAAACAACCCAAAACTAAGACAAGAACACTCATGTCAACCGTTGGACTTACCTTTATGTCTCGATACATAAAAATCACAACCATTTCATTTTGTTACCCAGGGCAAACACCCGAGATGACATCACCATAAAGGTGATCTTCACGTTGACTGGCAAGAAACTGTGACATCACCTGGTTAACATTTCTTTCTTGTAAATAATTGTAATTATTTTAAAATGGTTGAGAAAGGGGCACAAGCTTGAGGAAGGAGGTTGCTTGAGGAAATGCTTGTTTTTAAATATCAATTTTGGTTGGCTAAAAATAATTAAATGTGTTGATTGTGCATTAAATTAATTGAAGAAATAGGGACAAGTTTAGGTGTCCTTTAGCTCCCACCACGGGCAAGAAAGGGACAAAATTAAAGACAAACATGGGTTGCGATGTTAGGACATGGACCGCTCTGCAAATCCTGGGAAGCAAGGGGCAGTTAGTTGGCTATTGGAGGGATGAGAACATTCATTCATCAATTTATACATGTTTTTTCTCTCTCTCGTACAAGGGGAAAGAGGCATTAGCAAAGAATGCAACATTTAGAATTGTTGTGTAAGAACACGGAGTCGAAAGGGAGATCAAATGATCTTTAATGTTGACTTGAATCCTAGAAGAAGGGCACCAACTTAGGAACTTGTTGTAGCTACTACAAACCCCCTCCAAAATTGTTCCTACGCTTTAATTTTGGAGCATACCTTTAATCATAAGAATGGTCACTTTAACTGGCGTCAAGTGTTCTTCTTGGTTATTAATTGTCGCAATGACGTATTCTTTCATGTTAGGCTTATGATGTCTTAACTTTGTTGTCATGACAAAAATTAGGCCTTGTCAATAGGAGTTGCACAACTTTTGAAGACAAGAAAACACTACTCAAACACAAGTTAAGTCTTGCCTTGATCAAGCATCGACTGCATGCTTTGCCATGAGAAACTGTGCAATCCTTGTTCATAGAGAACTGCACAATTCCCTATGATATTGAACTACGCAATCATTTGAGGCCTGCAACTGTTGTGAAAGCAAGTTGTGCAATCACTTTGTGAGAGAAAAACTACGCAATCCACTATGCACTAGAATTGCACAATCCCTTGCCACACTGAACTACGTAGTCCCTTCAATTAATGAACTGTGCAGTCCCCGGAATTAGTCAACTACACACTCCTAGAAAGTGGGAGGTGTGCATTCCTATCTAGCAATGTGGCACAAGTTTCTATTTCTTATCTTCGGACAAGTGTTAGTTAACTAGAGATCCCTCCTTGATTTTAGGCATGCAAACTTGAAACCCTAACCCTAATCTCGTGAGTGCTAATCTATATAGGAAAGGATCGTAGAGCTCATTCTCACACTTTCCATTAGAGCTCTAGCCATCCTTACGAGAACAAGGAGCTTTGAATTCCATTTGCGTTGCTTTTCCAAGTAAGTTTCTCAAGTGTCACTTTTTGCCGCTTTTTGCTTTTGCTTTTGTCACTTTTGTGTTTACAAGTGTTGTTTTGCCTTGTCCTTCTTGTAACAAGTGGCATTTCTGCTACTATTAACTTCTACAACTTTTGTTTCAATCTTTTGAGCTTATTTTCAAGTGTCATGTCTCATTCCTTGTCTTTCCACCTACCAACCATTATTATTGTTGGGTGTATTTATGCATGCATGTTCTTCTCTTTTCACTATCCTATTTAGTTGATGTTAGTGATTGATTTGATTGATTCTTGGGTTGATCTACATCCTTCCCCTCTTATGTCATAGATCAAGAGTCTTCCCTTCTCCCAACAAAAGCTATGCAATCCTTAAGCCTTGATGCCCTCCTCAATTGAGCATTGCACAATCACAAACAGCAAAGGCCCTTCCTTGCCAACTACAACTGCGCACTATGCAGTCACTAGCCTCTCCCACTACACATTACGCAATCATAGGAAGCAACAAGCCCTCCCTGTCATCTGCAACTGCGCATTGCGCAGTCCAACCTCCCTCTTCCCAACAGAAATGGTGCATTGTGCAAATCTAGTACACGTTCAGCTCCCCTGCAATCCAAAATTGCACAATCATCCTCCACAAGTTGCAAAGTACACATTTCCAGTGCTTAGTTTGCGCCTCTTGTGCCCAATATTGTGCAATCCTTTTCCTTAGTGACTATTTTTCTGCTTGCAAATTGATTGTTTGACTGATCTCTTACAAAACTAGCTTGTCATCACCATGAGTGCATCTTTTGCAATAGGTATTGTAGATCCTTAACCCATCAATCTTTCATCATCAGGTAGTACCATGCCTCCCAAGAAAGCACCATCAAAGGACGTCATAAAGAGCAGTACTGAAGAGGCCATTGACAATACTGTGACGAGAGTTCCTATCCTGTTAGATATACAATGCTATATCGAAAAGGATTTTATTGTCACATGGATCACTGTTGAGTCCCAAACCTGCACTTCCCTATATACCCTTTCAGCCTTCTTTTTCCATTTACTTCATCCACCCAACTGTCAAATCATTGCATATTAGTCTAAAAAGAGCTTATGAAATGGTTTCCTAACTATGTTTATGACTGTTGTTTGATTTATATTTTTTTGTTCAAACAGTTGCAGAAACTTGTCACTTTCCGCAGCCAGACCAAGTTTCCGCAGCCATTTTGTCAAAGGCTATGTTACAGGTGTCCAATGGAGAAACGAGCCACATGGGCAGGATGCAGGTGATGTGTACATGGATTGTGTCCCCTCAGATCAGCCAAATCACTCATAAACAGTCATGGTCAACGACGATCAAAGGAAGGGCCAAATGAGGAATTTTGTGGTGGCACGGCTCTGTTTTGCCCACGTGAAGGTTTGCGTGGCACGATCCTTCATTCCTGGAGGTACTGGCACAACTGTCGACCAGCCCGTGAACTGAATCAAGCAGCCACCACTCCATGGATTCAACTTCCGTAATGACCATAACGCTAGATCTCAGGCCGTGGAGATTTACGCGTCTCTTGGCAGCATAAAATCTAGGAATTAGTTACAAGCATTTTCACTTATAAATAACACGTTGATATACGCTCGATAGTTAGTCTTTAAGATGTAATTTTGACTGTTGTTTCAGCCCACTGTACTATACTTTCTTTTGTTTTATTACTGCACTTCAATATATGAGAAGACAACTTTCCTGAATCCAATTTGTGACTATGTAGTTGGCTGGCCGAGGTGACAGAGGGCCCCTGTACACCAAAGCTTTGTATAGTTTCTTACTAGCTTTTGTTTACTGTTTTTATAATCATTACTTGTATATATTTTATGCTATTATGATGTTCATCACTGTCCATATTTCCTTCATGTTTTCTTCATAACTGTTAGCTGATCAGTGTTTCTTTTACAGGTTTTTGTAGGCAGCCTGGGCAAATTTACATATTTTTGATAGCTACTGACATGAGATCATCTTGTCCTTTCTGCTGATTTTCATTTACTAAGTTTAATTCCATCATTGTCATTTCTTTCAAGTTTTGTTTTGCTTAATTACTTTTCTGCCACTTAGACATCATATTACTTACCTGTTTATGATTTCCTTTCTATAGCCAAGCGACTCAATTAGTAAGGGATCAGAATATTACTTGTTGTAGTATGATTTAGTTTGCTTTCCTGCAAGTTAGAGATTGAATTACTTATGTCATTTTCAAGAGTTGAAATATGAATGAGTAGTTAAATCTTAGTTTCCTTTTATGCAATTTAATTTCCTGCAATTTAGATATCATAATACTCAGCTTGTTTATGATTACTTCCTATAGTCGGACTGAGTCAAAAGGTGAAGGGTCAAAGTATGGGTTGACGTAGTCTGATTTAGTTTGCTTTGCTTTCAGTCTTTGAGTTGCTTTAAGTTCAGTTTTTATTTTCTTTTTCATACAGCAGTAAGGATATTGGGCCATTGTCACTAGTTCATTGTTTTGGTGCATTTACTTCTTTTGAGAATTGATTTCATTACAGTCAGTTTGGAAACCTTCTTTTTGGAGAACTTTTAAGTTTGAAAAATCATTGTAGAAATCACCATTACCATTCATACTTAATTTTCAATTTCGCCATCTCACACTAGGGAATCCACAGAAGATAAACCCAAAAGCAAACTAAAAACTCAAAAACGACAAAAGACTAAGAAAAAGGTTGTCTTGCACATACAGTGCACTTCACTTCATCAGTTTACGACTCCCGAATTGACATTTTAAATAGCAATTTAGGAAATACTAATTTGACCAAAAAATCACTATCAAAGATGTTTTCACTTCAACAAAGTTTGAAGGAGATATGGAGGATAGGGAAGTCTATGTGAACATCCATCGATTAGGGTTCCATAAGGTGGCTTGCATATATCCAATATTACCATGTGAAAATATTATCAAGTGGATATTGCAAGGTCTAAACACCACGAGCATGGCATTGAATAGTGTTAGTGGGAAGCAACTTGCCTCTTATCGACCACATGACATTCACTTGATTTACAACTTGCTCAAGCCTGAGGAGCACTTAGATTATCGATTCTATGTTGCTTGGATTTATTTGAAGTGATCACGTCATGGTGGAAGGAACATGCCAAAATTTGCCAAAAGCCTGATAGTACTTACAAAACCAAGTCTATTAGAATAGTGTACCAATACCTGATGGTTATGTGTTGTCGAGTCTATGCACAAAGGAATATTGAATCCTTCCCCGAAGGGTGGATCTACATGTTGTATTTGATCATCATAGAAGGGAATATTCAATTGGTCACAACTATTATTTCAGTAGCTGCAGATCAATTTGAATAAGGTGAAGAACACACTGCAAGGCAAGCAACCACAATTTTACATGTCTACCTACTTGCTAGATGGAATATGTGCTCGTCATGATTTCTTGGGTCTAGGTTGGAGGTGGACCCCTAGAGAGACCCTTATCCATATACATTGTAAATTGTTGTCAAAATATAGTTACAGGGGAGTGTATGAGAAACCTGTTGAGCACTTCTTCAAGGTTTTGTATCATATGATATTTGAGGAAGAAGTTCCTTGCATGTCATGTTGTAGCTCAGTCTTGTACAACTAAAATAATAAATATATTAAAGGACAGGGGCATAATCACCGCCTTAAAAGCTCATAATATTTATAACATTTTAAGAAGGATGAAAATATTATAACATTTTATATGTTATTATGGGAAAAAAATAATCTTTTATAAGCTTCTTAGGGCTCCTAACCTATTGTACAGAGCAGTTGTTCTTATTTAAAATTATGGTACGTGGCCCAATCTCCAGGCCTAAATTTCTTGCCATACATATGTAATAGCCCTGAGTTAAAATTTCGTGAAATAAAGTTAATACAGGAAAAATAAGACCAAGTTCATGGGACACGTATTCGAAGTTGAATGTTGGGCAAAGCATCCTAGTGGGTATCACTTGTTGTTTATTATGGCTAGGGGGGAATTGGCAAAGGCGTTGAAAAGGAAAAAATGCATTGTTGGCATTTTATTTATGAAAATAATGGAAAATGGGAGAAAAGGAAGGTGAAAGGTCACAGGTTTCTTGTGAGGAGGAAATTGAAGGAAAATAGAGGAAAAATGAAGAAATTAGAGGCATCAATAATAAAAATACATCAGAGCATTAGTTTGAGGCCTTTTATCACTTCAATTTTGGAATTAGTCTCAAAGAGGAGAAGAGCACCAAGAGGAGAAGGAAAACAATCAAGCAAAGGGAGGACAAGGAAAGAAAGGATCAAGCAAGAAAAGGTCAGATCAAGTGCCTTCAACGGGAATGCTTGCAGGTAACAGGTTGCATGTATGATTTCCTAGCTATTTTTGGCATGCATGGTATATGCATGTGTGTATTTGGTTCATTTTCTATCATTGGCATGGATTTTGTCAGGTTTCGATAGTGGTTTTAGCCTTGTGATGCCATTTTTGGATAGTCGTGGTGTGATGGGATTCATTCTTGGTTGAACTTTGGATTGCCGGAAGGTTTTGGATCTAGGTGAGGTGGTGTTAGGAAAATACCAAGTGTTGGGGGTGTAGATGGTTTTCTCTGGGAATCCCTCAATAAGTGGGTGGAGACAGGAAAATTTCTCAAGAGATGGTGAAGGAATTCTGAGGCATCCAAGTTCGATTTGGTTTTGTGATATCGGGTCCAGTTTAAGTGAGATCATGGTAGTGTGAGGGTGGAGGTGGTTTAACCTATGGATTCCCTTGGTTGTTTGTGGATTGGTTTATCCCATGAGATCCCACATTCATGCTTGGAATATGGCATGGGGGTGATTAGCTGAAAGAAAGATTTGTTTTAGCCCAATCTATGGTCGAGTGGTATGTGGAAGTCCCAAACTTGGTTGGCTTTTGCATATGTCAATAAGAGCTAAGTTCCTCATTGTATCTTATGAGTAAATGTACTTGTTATTATGTGGCTTTAATTGTTGTTCTATCATTGTTATTTATTTGGTTATATGTTAGTTATAAGCATGGTTTTATGACAGATCCAAGTTAAGGCCCTTATCATGTTTGATTGATAAATGAATGGTTAATGAATGCATGGCCTAATCAATATTATTGCAGTTGTTGTGAGAAGGCATTAGTCCTTAGTAAACCTCGGATAAGTTCTAGATCTCTATGTTCATATATGCATTCATGACCTGTAGATCTTATGTTTTCAATGTGTTTGACATAATGATTGTCATGGTTATACTGGGCTAGGACAATTCCTTGATTAAGCTTTGTCTTAGAGGCTTTGCCTCTATGTTATTTATCATTTATGGGAGTTTCATTAAGTTTTGGGCACTTTGGATCCTAGCCCTGAAAAAGTGGCTCAGATCTCATGGTAACTGACACAAAAAAATGAGTGAAAAAGATTGCAATCGTTGGGAAGTGGGCTTGTGGGAGCAATTGGAGGGCTCTAGTCACACGAAGGCCTTGTCATGGGAGAGGTTGAGGCTTTAGGTCATTGAAAAAGTAAGTTAACTCAAGGGTTGGGCACTTGGAGTGATTGCTTAGCTCCTGGGGGTCCTGTAGCACTTGAGGGAAGTCAATAAGGTCTTGTTTTTTCGACTCCATTTCCTTAAAGTTATTTAGGAGGTTGATTCATGTCATAGTAGCCCTTAGCTCATCTTTACCCCAAACAGGGTGGTGAAAGTGGGTAGTTATGAGAGGTGGTGTTACAACATATGTCTTCAAAGTTCATAAACCAAAGTCCACCAAGGAGTCAACGCCCATACACATAAAAATTATTAAATTGAAGAGGAGCCCACGACCAAGTGGGAGGAACATTATATGTACACAATGTATTGGTTAAGATTACAAATGATGGGCTATATAAAAATACCCAAAAGCACTTTGACCTACCAATGTGGGATATTGGTTTTCAAAGATGGCATCGAAATCAAAGCTCACATTTGAAGGTATTAGTGTCAACGAGGTAAAGTGGTTTATGTAAAGTCGTGCACTTAGAGATTATAATTATACTCCATTATTGTATTCCCTCGAAGGTAATACTAGTTATGGTCAACGAATGATCTTCTAACAAAATTTATTCAATGAAAAAGCTAGCAATTGGTGCATTTATGGAACTATACTTCCCTTTCTAATGTTATGGCATTTTTACAATGTGAAGATGTTGACAGTGCTGGACCCACCAACATGTAAGAGGATCTCCCCGGTAAGAAGTCCCAATTAGACCTCGGACTGTTTGGTGTAGGAGTCCCAGCAGTGAGTCATAAGGTAATGCCTTGACCATAATGTCACACAGAGGAAAGTAAGATAACTCTCTGTCAGTAGCAAGTGTGTGACCACTGTAGTGAGTCAAGGAAAGTGAATGAGAGGTTCTAACACATGGGGGGTGAGATGAGTGCGCCCCTTGGCAACCTATAGCAGTACTCAGCGGAGAAGGGAACACACGAGTAAAGATGCATCACAAGTTGGAAAGAAGATCAGTTGGCAATCCAAAGTGATGGTTAAACCAACAACACATCTGCAACAAGATTCATATAATCGCATACGAAGCAGTTCATACACAACTATGTAAGTTAAACAACATATATTGCTTAGCAACTGGAGCAGTCCAACTACAATAACAACATATGCATTAAAATGTGTTGGCTCTTATTATATAAAGAAGTGTAAGTTGTTGGCATTATGATTCTGGTTTGGCTCTACGGTACTGGTGTTGTACTTGATGGAAACTCACTCTTGTAGCTTATCTCAGTTCAGGCACTCAAAATCATGGAAATTATGTGGTACGCAGGTAATCCTAGAAGCAGTCGCGGACCCGCAGGTACGCCGTTCAGAAAGTTGTTGCGGTCATGTACGCAGGTTGTTCGAACAGAAGGTGCGGACCCCAGTAAACACACTTCCATGCAGTAAAAAGCACGCTCACGTGGGGTTTCTTATGTTTGGCCCGTGGTATTTAGCCCGTCGATCATGATCCTATGGTTTTGGCCCGTGGTATGGGATCTATTTTAGCCCCGGTTTGGATCCCTTGTTTTGGTTACTTGATGGTTTTGTCCCATGGTGTGAATGAGGGCTTGTGTAGAAATTTTGAATAATTTAACACATATTCAACAGAGTTTATCCTGATCATGTACTATTGCGGAAAACATACACAATACATAAGCTCCTCTACGTTGATCATCAATATAGCAGCATCAATAACAATAAAACATCAAGAGCATTCACACAATTAACACAGTATGTATCCCGGGGAAAGCATCTCGCTAAAAACCCCAACTATCTGTATATTAATGATTGAGTCATGTAACATTACAAAGTACAATGCTTATCACAAGTAATCCAGTACCAGCTCCACCTGTTACACACAATACAGCTCAGATCTGAATCAATCACTGGCTCAAACCTCTTCTGCTGCTTGCCTGCCTCCGCTGCTCAGTACCTGCACAAGAACCGGTGATAATTCCAAGGCAGCCACGTCTTTCCTTGGCTAAATCACGTGAGAACAAGCTACAATGTGGGCAAACTCATTGGCATACTCAATCCCCTGATTTGTGCAAGATCTGGTGCACAACTATAGTCACAACTGATAGCAATCTGATTCTCTAACACCTGTCCCTGCTGAACTGAACATGCACTGACATGCAACTGAGTTAACTGATGTATTCATTAGTTGTATTATGAGTTAATAACTTGTGAATTAATTAATAACTAATTCACCCAACTCATCTCTAGTCTATTTGCCAGTTAGACTAAATACAACCAGTTTAACAAAGCTAAACTGAACACAACTCCATCAACTGCACCTCCAGTCCACTAAACTCAACTCACTTGAGTTCTAACTGAAGTCCTGCATGCAACAACTCAACTGACTCATAAGAAAAGAGTATTTCCTTCTGACAGCTGCATGTGCCACCTCTGTAGCTCAAACTGAAGTGCTCCAAGAGAATAAGACAAAGTTTATAGTGTAAATATTATTATGAGCTAATAATATTTGACTGTTCTATATTTAGACTGAGTAGTCACTCCGTTGTGGTTTCACTCCGCTGTGGTCTAAAAATAGAAGTCCATCTATTTTTTTCCAACTTGATCAATCATCCATAAACAACAACTTGCAATCCATAGACATGATCCATATGTCTAAAAATAGACATAGTCTAAAAATAGACTTGCGCCAAAAATAGCCTGCGGGCCCACTTAGTGAAGGTGACTCTTTTCACTAAGCTCCATCATCTTGTTGCAATCTCAACAATTTTTTGAGTGACTTTGTCGACATTACTAAACATACCTGTTGGTGGCAGAGAAATTCATTTTAAAATTCTATAATAAGCCTCTATCACTTTCCGTCTATCATTGTCAAAGACTAATAGGTGTAAACCCTTGGTTTGTATTAAATACTAACATGATCTAGCTAAAGTGATAGATGAAGGGCATATCAGTAAAAGGGTAGGTAACATGAAGTGGTACCCACCATATCTAGTTAAATACTTCCTTGCATTAGTAATAAGACTTGATTTATCAAAGGTACGTAGGCAAAGATGCTTGATTCTACCAGTGGTTGGCCAATTGTTGTAGTCACTACAATAACACCATATGAGTTAAGTGTTGATGAGTTTAATTATGTTCATGAAATTTTACCGTTTGAACTAATCATTCTCGATGAAGTTCTTAAGTATCTTGGGTTTCGCCTCAAACCAAACTCGTATAAGAAAGTTAATTGGACTTGGTTGCTAGCCAGGTTGGAAAAGAGATAAGGCACTTGGAAATTTCTATGGTTATTAAGAGTTTGCAGACTTGTCCTTATCAAATCAGTCCCTGAAGCCATACCTGTCTATTGGATGTATCTTTCATGGATTCCAAAAAGTATTTTGAAAATGCTAAGGAAACTCTAGTGCAAGTTTCTATGGGAAGGGACTTCATACCACTATGCATTACCTTGGGTAAAACGAGGCAAAATTGCACTACCAAAGGCTTGGGAAGGCTAGGGTCTTAAAAATCTACCTCTATTCTCTAAAGAACTAGCCACAAAAGCAAGATGGAGATTATATCTACTCAAAGTATTTGGGTAACCATGGGATACAGGAAATACATTTACCCTCTTTTGATGGAAGATTGGATCCATACTCCAAATAAATTACATCAAAATTGCTCTAATTATTTGGAAAGCTATCATCTCCCCATTATGGAATCTGGTTTAGTTTGGAAGATAGGTAATGGTGCTCTTCTCATGATAGGTGTAGATACTTAGTATGGTTGCAATGATGATTATCGACTACCTGGGGATCTGCTTAATCACCTTTATGAAATGGGCTTATACACCTTGACACAGACTGCGAGAGTGGATGGAAATCCGTTGATGCCACAAGCCTAGCTTTCTTCCCAACAACTTGGGCTTTCATAGATACATCGTGTCAGATGAAATGGATATATCTTGGCTCTAGGCAAAGCCCACATTAGACTTTTTGAAGAGGACAATGACATGGTCTCACAACATTCTGCAAATGGATCATATTCCCCCAAGCTAGGTTATTCCTTCCTCATTGTAAACCACTTAACTGAGATGTAAAAGGGATGGTGGAAATTTCTTTGGAAATTAAATTGTCCTCCAAAATCACGACTCTTCAGGTGGTGTGTGTTGGAAAACAAGGTCCAACTTGGGATTTACTTTAGAAGTGAAAAAA
The DNA here is from genome assembly GCA_000404065.3 of Pinus taeda. NCBI lineage: Eukaryota > Viridiplantae > Streptophyta > Pinopsida > Pinales > Pinaceae > Pinus > Pinus taeda. The sequence goes on along the minus strand of APFE030498917.1, from coordinate 63,894 downwards.
GGAAGGACTAGGTTGGTGATGCTTATGTAGGAACCAAGAGGAATTTTTCAAACATCTGTTCATTTCCTGCTTCTATTCTCGGATTGATTGGGACAATTTTGCAAAAAAATTAGGTTTAGAGTGTTGCTGATAGGGAGATCCCTTATTAGATATTTGGGATCAATGGCGCAACAACAAAACTCTAAAGGATTATAAGATTCTCCCACTTCTTGGATGTTGGGGTATATGGCTGGCCTATAACAAATCCATTTTCAGCGATAAGATTATTTCTCTTGAGATCACTGTTGCACAGTCCCTAGCCATACTTGACCCACTGCCCAAACCAAATTCTTCACGATCTCATGGGATTATTTATGAGGATTTGATAGATAAACAAAGGCTTGGGATTTTTTTGAAAATCATCACATTCCGTGACATATTTTTGGATTTCCTTACTCATACCCTTCCAGTAGAATGATTGTCGAATGTTGTAGTATGATTTGAAGAATCCAACATGCCCAACTATTGTGGAATTGTGAGATTATTTTAGAATTTTCATTCTAAATTTGGATGATGGAATTAGATAAATTCTGCCCTTGTACCATAATATGATATTTTTCCATTCAAAGTTGGCATATTGACCGATATTTTTAATCATAGCACCATTGTCCAATCTTTGTCATACTCAGCTTATATCTCGTCTAGCCAATTAGGAACAATTACTAAGGTGACACATGTTGTGTTGTCCACATCTTTTCATGCGAGTGCACCATCTACGACATTTTCCTTTCCCTTTTTGTGCACTATTTTTAGGTCAAATGCCAAAAGTTTCTCCATCCACTTTTGTTGTTCTGTTGATAATGTTTTTTGTTGAAGTAGAATTTGAAGACTATTGTGATTGGTTCATATTGAGAACTTACTTCTGAGCAGGTATTTTTGCCATTTAGTTAAAGAGTGCATGATGGCAAGCATCTCCTTTTTGTAAGTTGATTTCAAGCTTTCCCTTTTGGTAAGCTTCCTGCTTTGTAAGGCTATAGGAAGGTTGTTTTGCATTAGTACTACTCTAATTCCAAATCATGAACCATCACATTCGACTATGAATGGTTTGGAGAAAACTAAAGTTGCCAGTACCAATGTGTTTGATATTACTTCTTTTACTTTCTCGAAGCATTCGTCTGCCTGGTTAGTTGATTGGAAATAATTCTTTTTTAACAAGTTTGTCAGTGGCGTAGTCAAATGTGTGTAGTTCCTTATGAACCTTCTGTAATACCTAGTTAAACCAAGAAATCCTCTTAGTTTTGATATGTTCTTGGGTTTGGGTCATTCTTTAATCACTTTAATTTTGTTGGGGTCCACTTTGACTCCTTCCTTGGAAATGACGTGTCCCAGATATTCAACTTCGTTTTTCCAAAAGGTGCATTTTGACAACTTGGCGTCAAATTGATTCTTCTTCAATATGAAAAGTACTTCCTCTAGATGCTTGAGGTGCTCCTTCCACGTTTTGTTGTAGACGAGGATATCGTTGAAGAAGACTAATATAAAATTTCAAAAGTATGGATGAAGAATTTGTTCATGGTTGCCTGGAAGGTGGTTGGCGCACTTGCTAAACCAAATGGAATTACCTTAAACTCATAGTGTCCTTCATGAATCTTGAAGGAAGTCTTTTTGACGTCTTCTAATCTCACTCGAATTTGATAGTAGCATGATCTTAAATATAATTTTGAGAAATATTATGCGCCATGCAGTTTGTCTAGCATCTCATCAATGAATGGATTCGAGAATATGTGTTTAATAGTAATTTTGTTTAATCCTTTGTAATCTATACACAACCGAAAAGATCCATCTTTCTTTTTGACTAACACTACTGGCGCAACATATGGACTTCTACTTTTCGTAATGACTCCATTATTTAATAGATTTTGTATCAGTATTTCTATTTATGTTTTATGATGATTGGGGTAGCGATATGGTTTTACATTTACCAATGTTGAATCTGGTTTGAATTCAATGATATGTTCAATTTTCCATTTAGGGGGTAACTTCATCGGCAATTCTTGAAAAACCTTGTCATATTTTTGGATTAGGGATGTAATTTTATACTGTTGGTGAATCCCTTCCATTGATAATAGTTCTAATTGTTAACGTTGTGTGACGAACACCGGGGCTCCCTTGTGAATGAGTTTCTTCATTTGCCAAGCAGAAATGACTTGGGTAGGTGGAGCTTGGAATTCGAACAACTTATACTTCCTCCCATCCATTTTGAACTTAATGAACTGTCTTTGGTGGTTTGCAGAATATGTCCCTACTATTTGCAACCATTGTACTCCTAAGACGGTATCTACACCTCCTAAGGGGACCGTATAAAAACTGGACTCCATTTCGTATTTGTTCAGTTTCATTTTATCTTTATGGCACTCTCCTACACCATCTATTTGTTTTCCATCTGCCACCATAACTTTTAAATCTGCTACGGGATAGGAAAAAATGTTCAGTCTTTCTATGACATTGACATCTATAAAGTTGTGTGTACTTCTTGAATCTATTAAAATGATAACATTTTGTTTCTTGATATGTCCTTTTAAGCTTCAATGTCTATGGTTGAGCTATACTTGTGATAGCCGCCAGAGAAATTCTTAGCATATTCTCTTCTTCTGGATCTGAAGTAGGGGTCTTGTTTTCTTCATTTTCTTCACTGGAGTTTTCCTCTAAAGATTCCTCTTCTTGTTCTACTTCATAATTGTAAAGTTTTTGCATAGTGCATATGTGGCTTAGAGAATATTTATCTCTACATGTCCAACATTTGCCATCTTTTGTCTTTTCAAAACTCAACTATTATTTTCCTCCTTCATGCAATGGTGGTGGAATGTATTTACGAGTGTTTTCTGAATATGACCTATTGGTCTTCCATTTTGAGTAGTTGTTGGATTTTTCATTACTGACATATCGTGCTTTTTTGAGCTTTTATTTTTACTCAATAATTATCATTGCATGTCTAGCTTCTTCAATGGTTTTGGGTTTATATAGTTTTAATTCTTCTCGAATATACCCTTTAAGTCCACATCTGTACATTTTAAGCAACATTTCGTTGGAGAACCCTCTTCGTCTTGTAGCTAATACTTCCCACTCATGGGTGTAGTCACTTACAGTTCCTTTTTGTTTGAGTTGAATGAATTTTTCGTAAACACAATCTTCTTCTTCGTCATGAAACCTTTTGAGCAGAGCTTCCATAAAAAAATTCCAATTGAATGCACAAGCTTCACATCTATTGGACCACAACAGGAACCAATCATATGCTTCACCTTCTAGGTTGTTGGATGCAGTCATGACCTTCTCCTGTTCACCTATTGGCAGGTTAGCTTTGAAGATGGCATCCATTTTATTTACCCACATAATGGCACCTTTATGGTCTTTATCATCGTACTTGGGTAATTCCCCTTTAATTTTGTGAAAGCCTTTTTTGGAAAACTTTGTATAATACTAATTTCCTTGAAACTAATATTCGGTATTTGTGGGGCTTCATGCATCCACATAAATTCATGATTAAGAAAAACTTCACCTTTTGGAGTCTTGGGACTTTGTGGCGACCCTTGTGTGCTTAAGGGATTATAAGGTGGATTAACTCCTCCCATAAACGAGCTCATCATGCTCTGTATTTTTTTTATATCACTCACCATTTTGTCTTAATTTCTAATTAACGCCTCTTGGCATTTTCTGAATTCATCTTGCTTCCTCTCAACACTGTCTAAGTGTTTGCGCATTTTGTCAACTTCTTCTTGAAATTTCTTTGAATTGTTGTCATTCTTACTCCCAATTTTGTTCTTCTTTTTCCTAGAAGGCCCAATTTTTCTTTTTAATTATATATAATATATAATATATATATTATATATAATATATATATATATAATATATATATATATATATATATATATTATTATATCTAGAAATGGTTCGAAACGTTAAATGTTGGTCACACTGTTTGAATCGTAGTCAAACAAAACAACATGTTAGTAAAAAGGAACGGTGGTCGAAGCGGTCAGAACAACGATCGAACAACAGTTGAAGCAGAGGTTTTCTTGTCGGGAAAATGGACAATGGAACTGGACGATAGTGCAGGGACGCAATGGGGAGGGGAGGTGGGCAATCAAGATCAAACGATGTGGAGGGAACACAGTTGGTGGATCAGAGGTCTTCTGCAAACCAGCGGGAGTGTTTGTTGTCAGCCTGGGGGTTGGCGGTAGAGGGCGAACAAAGAGCAGCACGGAGCACCTGATAAATGATGTGGTTGTGACTGCAGAACGATGGGTACGCAGGGACAAAAGATGGGGTGATAAACGATGTGGTTATGACAACTACAAAATGATGGGTACGCAGGAACAAAGGATGGAGTGAAAGCATAGGCGGAATGTGTGCGGCACAAGTCAAGGGATTGGTAGCTCTAATACCACTAGAACAATTAATTTTGTTCACTGAGTTTGACAATCGATGCACACACACACACACACACACACACACATATATTATTCAATAATGGATGATTTACAACCCTTGGTCGGTTCTCCTTTATAGGAGTTGATTGGCCACAAAGTTAAGACATGACTTTTGACATAAGTGCCCTTTCATAATTAATTGGGAAACTCAATTTAATTTAATTAATTTATTATTAATTATTAATCTATATATATTAATTATTAATCTATTATTTATTTTAATATTATATAGTTATGAATATTTTATTCATAACATGAAAGCTTTCTGTGGCTCTGACATTCTCCAAAAACATAGTTGAGCTCTAATACCTCTTGATGGGGATAGGTCAGGTTACCCTAGCTACCCATAAACTAGGATACTCCAACACAAACACCCACAACTCTGTATTTAAACACATTCTAGATTTTCAACAAATTAATTAAAATATCGAGTCAAAATAAGAACATATATTTCCTTTCTAAGTGCCTTTAGAGATCTCTCTCAAGTCGTCCAACCATTTTCTTTACCTCACCCAATTCACATGGGGTTCACTTATCAAATAATACACCAAGCAGGCCAAACAAGGTTCAAAAACCCAAACTTACAATCCTGGAAAATGCTTGTTGTAGGCACTACAAAATATTTTTGGAGCGCAGTCAAAATCCTGTAGACGCTACAAAATATTTTCATAGCACCCCAAAACTCTATTTTTTTGTATTCCAATAAGCTGAAACGACTCGGCCCTTCCTAGAGTTTATTATTCACGACCTAGACTTGCTACTTAACATTACACAAGACCTCATTTGCCCTCCTTCATGGGGATTTACAACTCTAACTCAAATTTACTGGACAGGAAAAAATTTGCAAGGGTTTTCACAGGGTGCTCTGTTTTCTACCCACATGAAGACTCCACACATTTAACAACGGGTAAGGGAATTGACCAGCATACCCACACATACCACACATCCCTACATATGTTGCACAAACCATCTATATGTAGCACAATTCAGGTTCTTTAACAAAGTTGACAGTCTTCACTAGAAATCGACACAACGATCAACATCTACAGTGTAGGGTCTAATTTCTAATAACCATACAACATCTTAGAAATGCTCACAACCCACCTTCGACACTACCATATACCAACATTAGTAGCACACATCAATAGACGAACAACATAAATTTATAACACATCAGCAACACTACGCCAACCATATGAAATTACAATTTCATACAAATAGGGATAAAATGTTCAGCCCCCCAAATTGCACTTAAACCAAAGCATCGCTTTGACATAAAGGCATACAACCATGACACATTCAAATTCTTACTAAGAGAAGATATCTAAAAACAACAATGAGTAGGAATAAAAGGTGATGGCCACAGTTTCATACATAAAACGATTTATCCACAGACCAAAAGCTCATTAATCATATGCAGATAGAGAAGTACAAAAATACAGAGGCATCTAAACAAAATTTTCATTAATCAAATCCAGACATACATTAAACTGGTCAGCTTTACAATGTGGGCATGTGCAACCCAAGCCTCTCATCGTGTCTCTTCTCCTAGGGTTGGAGCTTCTCCTCTCTTCTTCCATTGCAATTCTCCTGTGTTGCACACATTATTCTTCTTAAACACTCATTTCTTTATAAAGAAAGATAACAAGGGTAACCAAGAGTCCTAAGATGAATTGTTTCCCCTTCTCACAAAATAGGGAAACTAAAATTATATTTACATTAGGTAATATTTCCTCTAAATAACAAAACCCATTTCCAAATGTAAATATCTACAAAACATTTAAAATTTCACCCAACGTCACCATGTGACCATCCCATCACATTGTCAAACTCTCGGTCCAATCTTCCTTGAACTTTGTGCTCCATCTATGCACGTGCATGAACCCTACATCAACTCTATAAAGTCGCTTGGATTATGTAATTCCTCGACAAATAATAAGGCCATTATCTACGTAACTTCTCCACTTCAACCAACAATCGTATAATAGAGTTTCTACAGAGTACGAGGTTAATAGCTACAATGATGACCACAACAGCTTCATTTCAAACTTCGCCACATCTATGGTGAATATGGAAAACATTAATCCTCTCATCGATACAATTGAAAAGATTCAAACAAATTATAAGAATAGGAAACCTAATTGAGATCTCTTAGAGACCATGAGTTCCTTCTTTTATGAAGATATATTGTTACTAAGGGTAGAATATAATGCTTTGTTTACATTAATGGGAGGTTCTATTTCTCGAGCAAAAACAAAAAACATATTACATTGTTGGTATTCTTTCTTTTACAAAGGAGGTTTTAATTTGTTGTTGTTGTTGTTGTTGTTGTGTGTGTGTGTGTATAGAGATATCTTCTTTCTTTAACAATACTAGACAGAGATTTATATTAATTGATAACAAAAATACCGATTGTTCCTCCCATGACTATAATCCTATCAATAGGGAAATTAGACTAGTGCATAGGAAAGTTGTCATTGCCCATATAACCAACTCATAATTAATCATAAAGTCATATAAGCTTGAAACTTTGATGAACTCTGAAAAATTCCTATTATTGACTCATATATCGCCTACCTACGCTTAAAGCTTTCCAAATGTTGCAAGGCTTATATCCATGCATTAATTTTAAAACCAAAGTAGGTGAGGTCCCCTAGTAAAAGTATTGTAGATGGTTGATTTCATTACACATTTATATGGCACACACTTCTATCAACATGTTTTATGGTTTATTATTATTATCATGTGTAGGGTTTCATTTTGGGAAGGTTGTGTTATGAAACCAGCTCACAAAAAGATAGAAAATATAGATCAACACCTTAGAATTCAGCCTCTTTGAGGGGGCAACCTCCTTTACATTACACAAATGAACAATTCTTGGATGATACAAATGAAAAGACCTCATTTATATATATAGGAGTCTAAGGGGTCATAATATAATTAGAGCCGACATAACAATATTAATGTAAGGGCACAATAATAACAATAATGGCCTTCTATGGGGCACAATAATAACAATATGGGGGACTACATGGGAACAACAATATAATAAGGGGGTTGTACTAATAACAATAAGGGATTACACTAGTAGTATAGGGACCTAACATGCCCCTCTCCTTCAAAAAGTGTTGTCCTCAATGCTTGAGTAGTTCTTGATGCTTCTGTATAAATTCTTGTCCCCCCATGTGGAATCTTTAGCGGCTAAGTTCTTCCACTTGATGTGATACTCTGAAATTGATCTATCTCATAGCTTTTGATTTCTTGGTTCTATGACTGCTTCAAGTCCAATATGATTTTTCCTTCCTTGTCAAGTTCTCGCAATACTGTTTGAACTAGGATCTTCTGCAACTTTTGAATGACTTCCCACTCCTTTGGGCATATGGATATATGTAAGGCTTGATGTTTGGAGGAACACTTCATGGAATCAAATGAATATCATGATCATGATCACAAATAGGTGGGAGGCCTTTGGGAGTCTCAAATACCTTGGAATGACTGTCAAAAACATTTTAGATCTGGAGAAATACATGATTTCGATGTGGGATCCTCTAGTGAACATAATTGTGCAATTACACCCCGTTGTTATTTATTTAGAAGCTTTGTCATGTTGTTAGAGTTGATTATCTTTCTAGGTTTTCCTTCGATACCCCTTAATTCAACTTCCTTTCCTTTTGTAGAAAATTTCATGAAAAGTTCTTGAAAATTAAAAGCTATTGTACCCAAGGATTGTAGTCATTGGACTCCTAGTACAATATCAACACCACCCATTGGAATGGAAAGCATTGGGCTATTCAATACATATTCGTCCATGGATAGCTTGATATTATGGCACTTTCTAGAGCAATTTATGGTTCCTCCACTTGCTACCATCACTCGACACTCCCGTGCTGGATATAGGAAGCAATTCAATTCCTTGGCTATATTACAATCAATAAAATTATGGGCACTGCCCGAATCAATCAACACTCATACCTTTTTCTTCTTGATATGTCCTTCTATCTTGATAGTTTGAGGAGTGGTAATTTCTTCCAATGCATTACAAGATATGGTCGGATTGATTTCTTGAGACTCAATGTGATCTTTCAACTTTGAACATTTTTCTTCTTGATATGTCCTTCTATCTTAAGAGTTTTAGGAGTGGTAATTATTTCCAATGCTTTACAAGATATGGTTGAATTCATTTCTTCTTTCTCTGAGGATGGTTCCTGGTGTATATACTCTTCTTTTGACGTTTCTTGATTCTTTTCTTCCTCCTTTCCACAATCAATGTAAAATAATTTCTTCCCAGCACACTTATGACCTTTAATGTATTTGTTATCACAATTGTAACAAAGCCCTTTTTTTCTTTTTTCTTCCAATTGTTGTGGTGTAACCCTTTGTAGGTTGTGGAAGGCTAGGAGAAACAACATTTCCATCTTTATAGTTGTGAGGGGTAGACTTCCTTGTTGCCATAATTTTTCTTTCCACTTTGTAACAAAGCCCTTTTTCTCTTTTTTCTTCCCATTGTTGTGGTGTTGCTCTAAAGAAGGTGTTTCTCTTTGTATCCTCATAACGTGCTATCATTTCCTCTATGAAAATTGACCACGTAACAAGTTGTTTATGAGAACAAAGCCCTTTATACCATAAAAATTGATTAGCTTCTAAATATGAAGATGCAATACATACCTTTTATAACAATAGTACACCATGTAGATCAAAATCTTGCTCCTTCTGTAGTATCCAATTTACTGGATCCTTTCCATCAAACTTCCTCATATCGCCTTTTCTTGATTTCAGGAGCTCGATCTTGCAATGACTGTAACTCTATACTTTCAGTTACTCTATACTTTCTGAAATTGTGACCTGTGGTAGCCCTATACTTTCTGAAATTGTGAGCAGTAGTAGCCCTCTGTGTCCTCTTTCCAATGCCACCAGTCTGATCGAATTTAGATTCTCCAAGAAAGAGTTATGCACAATCTCCCAGGATGACCTAATTATATACCTTTTTAGAAGAGCTAACTTGTATGAAGTTCCACGTGTCACTCTTTTGACCTTAGGATCTAAAAAATATACACAGGAGGCTATAGTATGTCCTCCTTTTGTAACTTCTTATAAAATTTCAGTCTGATTCTCAAAACAAAAGTTATGACTATTTTCCCTAGGTCACCTATTTGGAATGTAATTCGGGAGTCCGCAAAAAGGCCATCTTCCTCAGATCATATCTCCATATATATAGTGCAAAAATATCTGAAATTCGGACCCAAGGTTTAGAACGATTTCATGCCTAATGCGTTTCTGTTTTAGCGTCTAAAACGTCGCAGAATAAAAGTTATAGCGCAAATTCCACGATGACCTATTTGGAGCAGCAAAGCCCTAGAATCCAAAGCTCTAATACCAAATGTTATGAAACCAGCTCACAAAAAGATAGAAAAGATGGATCAACACCTTAGAATTCAGCCTCTTCGAGGGGGCAACCTCCTTTACATTACACAAATGAACAATTCTTGGATGATACAAATGACAAGACCTCCTTTCTATATATAGGAGTCTAAGGGGTCATAATATAATTAGAGCCGACATAACAATATTAATGTAGGGGCACAATAATAACAATAGTGGCCTTCTATGGGGCACAATAATAACAATATGGGGACTACATGGGCACAACAATATAATAAGGGGGTTGTACTAATAACAATAAGGGGTTACACTAGTAGTACAGGGACCTAACTGGTTGATAGATGCAGTATTACACATGGTATCTTTTAATGCAAAGTGGATTTACTTTATGTCATCACACGATAAGTTAAATAAGATTGGCGATGCACCTTGATCGTAAACTTGGAATGTGGTTTGGAGCTCATGTTGGATGCACTTAATGTTGTGTGGTTAAATGATCTTCTTTCCCAATATTATGACAAACATTGTAGTATTCCCCTATGATATTACCTTAAATATAGGTCATGATCATATAAAATTTGTGTGTCATAACATATGTCTTACATCTCTCAATGGCATTTGAGAGTTGTATTATTTCAAGTTGATGTCATTTATAAATTTTCAATGCTAGGACTTGATATTCACATGAATGTTGGGTAATGCAATGAGGTTGGTAGTGGGTATTAGTGTATACGTAAACACCATGCATTGATTTTGAAAAGAGTGGGGCATTAATGCTTCCAAACTCGCAATCTAGCACTCATGGAATCTATTAGGGTTCATCCCTACATAATCATTAGTTTTTTTAAAATAAAATGAAAGTCGCTCTATTATAGTGTCGTGGTTTCAGTTAAGTTTGTACGTGGTCATTATGCAATGGATTATACTTGGATCTTAGCTCAAAACCTGCACAAAGAGCAATTATGGTCAAGTGAGTACTCACGTGGTTTCAAAAGCATCATTGTAGCTTCATTTTTGTTAATAAATGCATTAACATGGCCCTCAATTAGCTAGTTGCTAAGTATGTTTACCATTTTTCTTTCCTCCCCTCCTAGCTAAAAGAAATATAGTCTTTTGCTTTGTAAAGTGGATTGATATGATAACAATATGAAGTTTTAGTGTATTTGCTTGTGTTAAAAAATAATGGTTGTAAAGACCCATTCCCGAAGAACTTACACTATGTATATTGTCATGGGAATTCTCACTTGTTTTTGGCTTTCACCCTCCCATATTTTTTTATTATTTTTCATACTTTGTTGTAGGAAAATATGTGTGAAGGTATGCCCAAGCTTTAAGAGTGTATTTTATCATTCTTATTCATTTCCATTATATGTTTCACGAGGATTGAATTGTCTTGTTGATAGCAAGGATATCTTGAAAAGTAGCAAAGAAATATTGAGTAGTATCGACGTATGTTGTTCTTTAAGGTTATTTATTTACTTTGTAATCTATGTGCACCTTTTAGAAGTTCTAACTCGATTTAGTGCTAATTAGTGTAAATTTTGCAAAGTTTGGCAATGTTATTTACATCTCTTTAAGTGTTCCAGATCGTATCTTATTATTTTATCTCTTTCTTTTGGTAGTTGGTTACCTTTGTACGATTCTTATTACATCTTAGGATTCTAAGGATACTTTCTGGTCTCGATCCTTGTAGGGATTTGTATAGATATTTGTTTTGTAATTCATATTAGTCTTTAATAAAAATATTTGATGATTGCTTGCTTATATTTTGGCCTATTAGAGCATTTGAATTTACATCATTGTTCAATTTATATTATTTATAACATATTTTGAATGTTTTTCATTTATGAGTTGACCTATAGTCTTTCATTATTTATTCTTTATTCTTTGGCTATTATTCTTGAAATTTGGTTATAGAAATACAAGGGCTATAAACCTAAACTTGATGAGATTTGAGATGTTTTTGTGAGAAGCATAAAAACTTCTCCATCAACACCTATGAGATTGAGTCCCATCATTTTATTAGATGGAAGTCTGTTGCTCATAGAAAAGTAAGCAAAAATTAAGAGTATAAACATTTAACTAGTTGGAGAATCCACTCGATGGTGTGAGAAGCCTATATTTCTTCTTTAGAGCTGGAGATTGCAAGTTAGCTATCTTCTTTGCTAGCATGAAGAGTTTGGAGTTCATTTTCTTCAATTGTAGTTGCACATCATCAATGCTTAATAATATCTCTTGTTGTGCTTTCTCCACCAACACCTTTCCCATGATAGTTTTGATTTGCCGATGCAGATATATCTAGTTTGCCTTATGCAAGTGTTCCCTATATCAAAGATCTAGCAACCCACACTCTCGAGAGAAATATCCTTTCCATGTGTTTCTTATTTGGCATTATTTATTTCCCTACAAATCATTAAAGGTGGAGTCTTTTCCTAGAATGCAATAACAAATCATTTTGCATTTTGTTGGGCTTGTGGAGAAGGAGGATGCTAATTGACTCATTGACATTTGTGACTTCAGGGAATGTTCACTCTCGGCATGATTAACTAGGAGAGAGAGCCTGGATACTAGAGACCCGAGTGACCATAACTAAGGACTAGAACATCGAATTCAAAGCTTGGGAAGTGGCAAAAGTCTCAAAGAGGAGAGATGATCTGAAAACTTGAGAGCACTTGAAAAAATTGATAAATAAGACCTTTCTAATTGACCATATGGGCTTGTACAATTAAGTTACAATTTAATCATAAACATGTTCATTTCGTCATAAACTTGTAACTTAAAATGCATGTAAAAGTACTTGATCAAACCATGAGTAAACAAAAACATGAAAACATCAAGGTTGATAATGGAGTTCACCCGCTCCACTAGGCTACGTCTTTGGATTCACCTCCTTTAGGTCAAATCGCTTTTATTGGCTTTTTGAAATGAGGAAGATGTACAATGTCCTTTTACAAAAGGGTGGCCAAACCTATCGTTGTCTTCTACATAAAGGAGTTCAAAACTTGTACATATCAACAAATCCTTTGAAATACCTCTTGAGCTCTCGAAGCTCTCCAAGTTCTCCTTAAAATGAAGCTCTCAAAGACTTCTCAGAAACTCTCTCAAGCTCTCTCCACCCACACAAAGTATATAAAAGAGATTTATAAAGCTTTCAAGATCCCAAAACAAAGGAGAAAATATCTCCTTAAATCCCTATTCCAATGAGAAAATAACCCTCTAAATCCCTTAAAAAATGCTCCATGAGATTTATGTAGAGTAAATCCCTCAGATCCACTTATCAAAGACTTTATCCAAAACTTAAAAGATGAGAGAAAATCCCCGAAGACTCTCAAGCCTCTCAACTTCATTGTGAATTTAGAAATCACTTCATTGTGAATTTAGAAATTGACTTCGAGGAAATCCTCTCATCAATCAATTTCTATTTAAAAAAAAAATCATATTTTCTATTTAAAAAAAAAAATTCAAATATGAGTTCATTCTCATGAATTGTTTGACATTTTACCTTCTATATGCTCATAACCTAGGCCTCGATAGGCTTGCCCTAGGCATGGTTTTCTTTGGAACCTAATGTCAAAATGCTCCTAGATCATAGGAAGGTTTTTGGTCCACCAAAAGCTGAAGGGGTTTTGAAGTTGATTCAGGCCGTACAATTCAAAGAATCCGCTCGTGCCTTGCCTTTTGTTTGTAAAATTCGGAAATGAACCTGTTGCTTTAAAAACTGCCACAAAGATTTGCAATCTGTCGCTTACAAGCATTATGGTTCATTTTATCGAAAAAAATCCATAACTAAAGAACCTGTAATTCTTCCTGCTTGCTAGCTACTTAAAATAATGACCTGCAACTCTGCACTTTGTCTGCAATTTCCTGCATGTCACGATGATCTGCGAAGAATTGGACTGATCTTTGGATTGAAAAGCCAATCAGGATTGTAGTTGCCTTTGATCGAGTCTCTGCGCTGTGCTGACCTGTAGACCATGAACCCCGAGCCAAGCTTATCAAATGCAGATGCGTATCAGATGCGATGGTGTTGATGCTACAATCGCCGGAGAATTAACCCTTACTGCTGTTGCTGGAGGAAACAACATCACTTAAAGAAATACGAAATGAAGTCACTAATCAATACTCTCAAAATGGTGACATATGAAAGAAGGTGTCCATCAAACCAACCTGCACCACTGAGTTGCCTTCGTAGATCGTGGAATCAACCGTTGTAAAGGAACATCGTATTCTCTCATTTCTCAGTTCAAGATAGCGCAAACATATGTGTCCTGATGACTCAATACCATTTCCTTCAACGTAATACCCTGCTGCCATTTCTGCCTGTCTTAGTTTTCTTCGTTATACGTTGAAAGACTTTATTTGAAGATATCAGTGACCTCTGTATCAAACAAATTTACAACATAGAGAGATCTGAACTAAAGCAGTAAAACCAAGAAATGAAAACCAAGAAATGAACATAAATTATGTTGCTCTGTATTGGTGAGATTAAGTCGATTACAGATTCTCCGAATATTGGGAATTTGATGGCATGGGTGTGTCAAAAAAATTGACAGCTACTATGTCTATTGGATTCCCAAATATTCCGAGAATCTGCAATCTACTTAAAATGATATTCCAAGAATCTACAATCTACTTGACCGCTCTGTATCAACAATAAAAACACGCTACAGACATATACTTGAAAAAGAGTCTGTAGCTCAGATCTTTTATCAATATGGCCACTCTATGCTCAATGGGTCACTCGCAAGACTGAACTTCAGAGGCTGTGGAAGATGCTCGTAAGACTGAATTTCAGAGGCTGTGGAGGATGCTCTAACAAACTGTTGTAGCATCGTAACTTTCTGACAAGCTACCCAAATTTACCATCTTTCAATATGGACTCTCTAAATTTAATAGAACTTGTTCCTTGACTGCGATAATATAGATGCAGCAGCAGCTTGCCCACTCCTCCTCATACGATTGAATTGGGATAAATTAGAACGTCGGACAATCTCCTTAAACAAATTCGACTCATATTTATCATTGAGCTCAGCAGAAAGGCAGTCTGCAATATAACGTAAATAGTGTGCATCAGCGCGTGTATACTGGACCATTGCTTCTGATAAAGGACGTATTCCTGTCGGCGCCGTGGTATATCGAAACTGCCACCATAGAACGTGGCATACCGGCCAGCTGTGGCCTCCCTTCATCGTAGACCCTACGTACAAAATTTACGTTGAAAATCCCAACGTGGACTCGTTGCAGCGGACTGCGTGGAGCCAATCTGCGAAGAAACACAGGGGCATCTGAGATTGTATGTTACATTTGCCGTGAGAGCTTCCATGTCTGTTGCCCGCGGCCGCCACCAAAGACATAAAGGGGGAAAGGAGAAAAAGACTTGGGTTCCACCCTCCTATTTGCTAGGGGTCCTTGATTAAAAACCAAAAAAAACCAGAAACCTTGCCGCGGAGCAGGAGGAAAGTTGTTATGTGCTGAGCAAAAATAGAATCCAGAAAATTAAGATAAAAACCGAAAGAGGAAGGAGTGAAAATGCGCAACATAAATGAGCATGCCTACCAGTATTCCATCATAATTGAAACCTTCTAGAACGATGTCTATAATCACCACCATGATCAAGGAGCCTCCCAAACTGATCAAAGTGCAATTATGATTCATTGCGAGAGGAAACATCAAAATCATAAACATGAGCTAGCTCAGAGGTGGAAAATACCAAGTGATATCTCGCATGTGCATTGTCTCAAGTCAATTTCTAATCGTGTGAATCATTAATATGCCAAACTGATCAAAGTGCAATTATGATTCATTGCGAGAGCAAACATCAAAATCATAAACATGAGCTAGCTCAGAGGTGGAAAATACCAAGTGATATCTCGCATGAGCATTGTCTCAAGTCAATTTCTAATCGTGTGAATCATTAATATGCCAAACTGATCAAAGTGCAATTATGATTCATTGCGAGAGGAAACATCAAAATCATAAACATGAGCTAGCTCAGAGGTGGAAAATACCAAGTGATATCTCGCATGAGCATTGTTTCAAGTCAATTTGTAACCGTGTGAATTATTAACATGTCATTTTGGATGGTGGAAGACTAAGACATATAGTGAGAGAAATGTTAATAGTAGAAATGAAATGAAATGATAGTTTTTTGTTTTTCGTCTTTTGCAATTTAATGTTTTTTATTCAAATTGATGATGAGCTGGCCCAACTTTCTAATAATCCCTTCGCTAAAAAGACAACGTCAAACAACTAATGCTAACATGTTCTCATAACTTTCTCTCATGTCTTTGAATGCATCACATTCCAAAATGAAATGTTTTTCTGATTCCACAACCCCACACATGCAAAATTACACACCATTTCTTCCCAAGCTTCTTTAGGCCTTTTCCACCGCTCTGTTTCACACGGAAGTTGATGTGAGTTGGTCCTTAATTGAGCAATAAGAACCTCTACCCTCCACGAAATGCTAGCTCCAATGAACTCTTCTTGTTGTAGATCACAAGCAGGGTTGAATTCCTCAATGTAATATTTCTTCTTTCGACCCAACTCTTTTCCCCATACCTTTTTACGAAACTTCTCCATAACAAAATCCTTTAGCTCCTTGCTATTTGTGGGACAAGCATTGAGGTAGATATTCCAGTTTTGCATCCATGTGTAGTTTTGTTTCATCCATGTTTTATTTCTTTCACTCATACCTTCATTGAAGATAACATTAGGTCATCTACCTACTCTCACTTGCTCAATTCTTTTTAGATATCTTATGAGCGCACCATAGCAATTGCTTCAATGAGAGTTGCTCCTGTTTCACTCAACATTATTTTAGTAGGTATTGAACATTTTATTTTGAACTTGCTCATGATTAAGCATTTTTGGATTTTCTCAATTTGTTTCCATTTTGAGACAGGAGTGTTGCTAGCCCACAATTCACACCGATATAGCATCACTGGACAAACTAGGAGTCCAAAAAGCACTTTAATCATTTTCAATCCCATAGCTCTGTCTCTCTACATTTGTTTTGAAGAGCATAAAATGCTTTCCACCCTCCTAAAACTCCCTTCTTTCTACAGTCCTCCCAATTGAGTTTGTTGTTGAAATCAATCCCAAGGTACTTGTACTCATTTACTTCTTCAAAAATGTTCTTCAAAGAAGAAAGTATGTTGGCTCTGCTTCCTTTTATTAGAGAAAATCATTATTTTGGTCTTGCTAGTATTGACTTGCATCCCCACTGCTCTACAAAAATGCTCAAGGGCATATACGCGCATTTGCAATCCATGGTTTGATTTAGAAGTCAATACAATATTATCAGCATATAAAAGAAGCTTTAATACAAACTCCCCCAACCAAACACCATCTCCACCTTGTAGATTTAGTCACTCTTCCAATTTATCAATATATAGACCAAAAAGAGTAGGGGATAGAGAGCAACCTGCTTGACTCCATTGTCACTTCTAAAGCTTTCTAAAATACTTACTGAGGAATTTTGATTTTCATTCTTCATAAAGTCTATGGACAGCGACTCTATAATGCACAGGAATTTCAAGTTCTTCCATTCTACGCCACAACTTATCCCTAGGGGTTGTGTCAAATGCTTTTTTGAAATCAACAAAGCAACAAAATACATCTTCTTTGTCATCCCAAACCTTTTTCAACAATGTGTCTCAACGTGATACCATGATCCACTGTAGAATGTAGCGGCCAACACCCGTTTGTCCTCTTGCCCTCTTTTCTTTTAGTTCTGCCCACTTACTAATTCTATCTTCTACCATGCTGCCGAAAAGCTTTGCAAACAAAGGATTGATCATAAATGTTCTATAGTTGGATGGATTATTAATGTCTCCACTTTTAAAAAGGGGCTGCTAGGCTAGTTGTCGAGTCTCTTGGAAATCATTGTTGAATGATGTTATTGAATATTCCCATGATGTGTGGTGCAAGAGCCCATCGATGGGGAATGTATTGATTTATTTTTTAAATTATAACAGGAAATTTTATATTAGTAGATCATCCCATTGTACCAAAGGCTTGTCATCCTTATAGTATAATATTGAAATGATAATGCATAATAGTTCTAGTAATAACGACCTTGTAAAATATGCCTAGAAAGAGTATGTTTCTAACTTGCATAGAAATTAACCAAAGGAAATATGATCAATTCACAGTGAGGCTTTTGGTGCCATGGGAGGGACTTGAACATCTAAATTTGGAAGGACAAAATCAAGAGGGTAGACGAAATGAACAAAGGGGGAAGGTAACAATGTACCATGAGAATGCAATTGTTGGAATTCTTTAATTTGGGTTTGCAAGCTACTAATTTAATCTTTTTCTCTTTAATTTGATGTAATTACTAAATCCGAATCTCCCCCTATAGATTATTGTGCTTCAAAGTTATGTGATTTGGAAGTCCTTTGCTCATATCTATTTCCACACATATTCTGACAAAAGGTGAAGAGCCCTTTTTCTATTCTTTCCACATCTCTTTTTTGAATTTTCCCAATGCATTTCCTATATCTTCAAGAACTTTACTGTGTCAAAAGGGAAGGGGAAGGTTTGGAAGCCTCATCCAAATTGGCATGGTAGGAACCACCATTGTTGTGGCATTAAACTTTAGAAACCATGGAGTGATGAATAGTCCTAAATTTCCCCAAAACCTTGGTCTTTTATGTAGAACAAAATCTAGGTCCTTTTGAGTGTCAAATTGGACTATGAAGAATCATTTGAAGCCTAAGTATATGCCACAATTTAATGTCCATGATGAGAAAAATCCCATTGGTTTAGTGCATTAGGTTTTGGCCAAAACCCTTTGGATCTACATATGATTGCATTTGTTTGGAGGGTAGAAAAAAAAAAAAAAAACAAAACAAAAAAACCTATGTATTATTGACCTCCAAAACGGGGCATGTTCCGTTTGGTCAACATTATAGAGACTTGAACAATTTGGCTTTGATTTGCAGCTCTATAAAACCCACCCTTGAACTGTTCTTAGAAACAGACAATTGAATATTGTGATGTCTTGACACCAGAAACACCTCTACATAATCTAAAGTTCAATATTATTGATGAGTTTCAGTTATACTGATTTCTTTGAACAAAGAGAAATCCTGAAAGACCTTCCCTTCATATTGCAAGCATTGGGATTTTATGGGTGTGCTAGATTTCTCTTCGATGGACTTTTTAAGAGATAAAAGCTGATTCGAAATTTTTTTCCCAAAACAATAGATTTTCCCCCATATTCCTCATGAAAATCTGAATTTTTTTCATAATCCCGTTTTAAAGAGAGAAGAGGGTACAGTTGCCGAGGGAAAAGCACAGGCGTACCCTGCCTTAGCACCAACAGATGCCACGCATCCTCATGGGCAAAATACGCTGAGAAAACCCATGAATACCGACTGCATAAAAGGGATAAAACACAGGAAACGAGGTAAAATCCGCAACACCTAACATCTGATTGTCCCTCATCCATGTCGACAGAGGAAGACTCCAATAACGCATTCTGCGTGCCACATGGGGGCAATATTGAAGCAAATCACAGACCATGATGGAGCCGCAAGAATGGGGGAGACGATTGAGCGGGGCCATCCGATTTCGTCGCCTTTTGAGCCCTCAACAGCTTAAACTCCATGGAAATGAGCCCATCTCGTCCATATACCTCGCGACAGGCAGGGAAAAGCATAAGAAAACCATGTCCAGGAACGGAAAATGCGGCTGGAGAACCTCCGAGTGCGGCCACGTTAGTGGACATGTAGATGTTTGAACAGTCAAACCCTATTGCGTCGCTCCATCGCTCCTAATACCCATCCTAAAATATCCACAGTTGGTCCATTGAATTGTAATTGTAATTGAGCCATATTTTTCGTTGATTCCAAAGGAAGGAAAAGGAAATTTTCATCTTCCTATATTCGTTGTTGCGGGGTTTTCACTAACACAATTGCCTTTGCCTTTTCGAGTTTTGAAGTTATATTTTATTTTTCTCTCAATGAGTATTTCTAAATATTATTTTTAACGTTTAATTTTGGAATGTGATGCTTTCAAAGATAGTTACAACATGTTAAGTTTGGTTCTTTGGCATTGTCTTTTTAGTGAAAGGATTGTTAGAAGGTTGAGTCACCTCATCATTAATTTGAATAATAAGAAGATTGAATTGCAAAGGCAAAACGCAGGGAAGCTAGTGGTCCCATAGACTATAGCTAGTCTCGTGGACATTCCTTAATAACAATCTCCACCACCACCATAAGTTGGGATTGTACCCTAGATAATGAACCAATGAGACTTGAGGTAACGTTTGGCATGGTGTTAATGGTCTAGAGTATTGTGACTTTCATTATCCTTCTTAAATTCCCACGAGTTTGTACTTACCTCTGTGTATCTTTCACTACTTGTGAGGAGCCTGATCTAAATGGTTTCGAGATTTCTAAAGGTTTAGTATCTTTCATGCCACCAACTAAGTTGATCTTAGACATGACTTCACATGGTGCCAAATGGCATCTACTTTTGATCACTAGACATTGTCATATTCACATGATTATGGGGTGGGAACATTTTTCACATTATTATGGGGTGGGAGCATTTTTCATTAATGCATAGAGTGCCTTGTGCTTACATGATAACCATATTAGCAAGTGCGCCTGCCTTTTCGTTGTTTAATCTTGATATATGTTTTCCATGAAACTCTTCCAAGGATTTCAAATGACCTCTTATTCCTTTAAGTATCTTCTTGAGTTTGGGATTTATAGGGTTGGATCCTAATTGAAGGCATTTAGTAATGGTGGCAGAATCGCCCACTGTGATTAGCTTGCATATGTGGTGGGAGGCAACTAATGTGATTCCTTGGAGTGTCCACCTCGACCCTGCACCCACCACCCTTGAGTGTATTGATTTAGTTTTATAAAGTACCTTATTCTAGTATTTGTTTTGAACTTTTAAAAACTTTTTAACAATATTTTTTATTTATTTAATTAACTAAATATATTATAAAAATTATTGTTCTTGTATGTGTGTGTGTGAGGCCAAAGTTGACTGGAAGGCTCACTTGGCTAGGCCAAGCTCTTGCCCAACTTGGCTATGATTAAGTCAAGAATATTGGTTTTTTTTAAGCCATAAGATAATAATATCTCTATTATTGGTTATTTTTCCCCACCTGGGGTCAGGGTTTTCTAGGGTAAATCATGTGTGTTGTTGTTATGTGTGTAAATGTTTTTAATTACTTTCTTCTTACCTCAATTTAATTATTAACAAGTAGTATTATATCCATGGTAAAATATATGTACGTGCACTTGTGTGTGTAAAAACAATAATCTGATTTTAAGGTCATAATCAAGGCACACACCAAATTGGTACATATGAGACCCCCTTATTGTGGGACAAAGGACTCATCTCTACACAAATATTCGACAACTAAAGTTTATAGAGGTGTACATACTCTACCCTATTATGGATTTGAACCTATTAGAAGGAAGCACATGTTCTTAACCATTAGGCCTGCTCCATTAACCAACCTAGATTGATATTAACCTTAGATCCGTCAAGCACTGAGAGGGATCAAATCTCTCGAAATGCAAAAGCTTGCTCAAGCTTTTCACTCTAAAAGAAATTTGCACGTTAAGACGTTTGATCCCTCTTGGTGCTTGACAAGTCCAAGGTTAACATTTAGTTTTTTAACATTTACCTTCTTTGATGCTTATCTAGTTAATCCACAACCTCACTCTTTTCTATCTCACGAAAATCCACAATTAGATCCCCTAATAATGGGTGGAATGCCCACTCAAAATGTTGAGAATATTTCAAAAACACAATTCTTGTCAATAAATTCCATAATAATTAAACAAAGTGTGTGTGTGTATGTGTGTTTTGTAAGCTAAGGAAAGATTTTATATTAATCCAAACAAAAAATAGACATAACAATGACACTAGGGAAACTAGGCCATTGGGAAACCAAATAAGTAGCAAAGGTATAAGGTTTTTGTCCATATTAGTATGTTGATAACAGTAATACCATAGTTAAGCTAGATAAGCCTTGCATTATTTAGAAAATTGTTAAATAACCTAATATTTTGCCTTGTACAAGGAGCACGAATGTTGCTTATGGATAAACAAACAAACAAAATGAAACCTAAACATGCTAGAGAGTGGGGGAGTTGAAATGAATAGCTCTAGAACCATTATTCTCCTCCTTTTAAGTTAGGAAGTCCAAATTTGTGATCTTCTTGGCTAGGAGAGAGACTTTTCCAACATGTAATTAGCCCATCTACTAACAGAAGTAAATTTCAAAAGGGCATTTATTGTGAGAAATTAATGCACTAAACCTCTAAGAAACTATTTTAAAAGGCACCATAACCTTATATTTTATCACATCATTTGACTCTAGTGAATAAAATATTTTATATATGGAATAATATACTTCATCTCTCCTTATCAACGTTAGAATAAGGCAACTCAGTTTATGTATGGTTAAATTCATCCCACTCAATAACTAAATTTTGTTGTTTTATTTGTTTAATGAGTTAATAAGACCACTAATTTCTAGTGTTGGTTCTTTTATTTCTCTTTTTGTTGTATTTTATTAGTTTGTTGTTCTTTTTTTTCATTACATGGGAAAAGTTAAGGCACTCCTTTCAAGAGATAAGGTTGTGTCAGCTCTTTCCCCATTGGCCCTAGTTCTCTAGAGCTCCCTGCGCATTGAAATGTCTTGGCAAGTAGTAAGAAAAGGGTTCAACAGTTTGATTCAACATTGCAGGGCAACCTCAACATTAGTATAAACCCCTCACAACCCCTAGTTGGTCAATCTCACACTATCTCATTTCACCTCAACCCCATAAGTGTGCCCCAACAACTACAAGTTGTTTTTTGGCCTTCGGAGTCATCCATCATGACTGTAAGACCCTCAAATCTCTATTGCTTTGGCCCATGGACACTACACCCTCATTTTCCCTTCGCCTCTTATGGAACCCTCACCAAGACACCTAGGGTTTCATGCCCAAGGCCACATCTTTGCTCTCAAAACAATTCTTTTTAGTTAAAACTTTATCAGCTTTTCCATATCCAGTTTTGGGTTTATGAACACATGTTTGTTTGCCCATAAACCCTAGCCTTAATTTCTATAGCACAAATACAGATCTTTATAAAGCGATATGAAGCTATCTTAGTCAAGATTGTGAGTTTTTTAAACTAAATTGATGCTGCGCGTTGCTTTGGCTTGACCTAGCCGCGTGCCCTCCTTCCCGAGCTGCCTCCTGCGGCCGCCCCGCCTGGCAGCCTCCTGCTGTTGGGTTCGCCCGCCTCTGCCCCTCTCTCCCTATGATCTTCCCCGCAACAGCCCAATCGTCTTCCTTCTGTGCGATCTGCGCAGCTGCTCCTTGCCATGGCTCCCCCAGGGGGCTCGGACCCCTTGGCCCCTCCTTTGCCCCCACCCCCGGAAGTGACAACATTCAAGGAAATGATTGCTTCGAGCTGCAAGAGAGTGCCTTCTGCAAATCATCAGAAGTTCGTCAAGAAGATGGACTCCATCCCCTCGGTATCCCTTCCAAAAGAAGAAACCTACAAAGCAGCGTTGAATCTAGCCGAAAGAGGCCTCATAGGTCAGTTTACGGGCCTCTGGCCTTCGCCCAAGTCGATTGAGGACTGGACACAAAGGAATTGGAAGCCATTAATCAAAGAAGGTATAAAAAGCTACTTCATAAGCAAAGGCTTCTTCATCTTTGTATTTGAAAGTGCTGAGGACAAAAGCCTAATCATCAGAAATGGACCTTATTTCATGGGCCCCCAAGGCCTATACTTAAATAAATGGTCGCCAGACTTCGACCCAACCCAGGATGTCCCATCAGCGGTGCCGGTGTGGGTTCGTCTCCCCCATCTCCCACTACACTGCTGGAACCAGAAATCACTCCATATCATCAGCAACGGATTAGGGAAATACATAGATCAGACGGCAAGAAAAGACTAGTACACATGCGCACGTATCTGTGTCGAAGTCGACTTGGAAGAGAGTTTGCTAGAAGCCATAAAACTTACAGTCGCAGGCTGGATGCATATCCAAGAGCTGGACTATGAACAACTGCCATTTAAATGCAGGCACTGTCATGGCTATGGGAACTTCGCCAGACACTGCAAGAAGAAGTCAGAAGAACAATCAGACAATCAGAACAACGAGAAATGGACACAAGTACAAAAAACCACTAATCAGAAGAAAGGCAACGGGAAAGGCACCCAGAGAGAGACTCCAAGCAGCTCCAACCCCACTCAAGAAAAGATCTCAAGTGACAAAGAAAAGAGTCAGAGCAAGACAGTCACAGCAACTCCGGAAAATCTGAACCAAATCGACCCTCCCATCAACAACACAGAAGATGTAGAAATGGCACACCAGGAAGCCTCCCAAGGAAGCCCCTCCAACCCTTCATATGCAGAAGTAGCAAGGAAAAAACCCGCTGAAAGCTCTGATTCCTCAGATGAGGAAACCTTTGAGCAACCCACAAGAAAAGTAGGAAGGAAATCTCGCAGAGAAGCAAGGGAAGAGGAGGCAGAAAGGCTCAAAACTCAAGGGAGCCAACCTACAATAGAGATGTCAATCGGGAGAAACCCCAGGAACAGGCCCCTAAAGGGGGGCTCCCACCCCATCCCTGGTAAATAATGCGACTCACCTCTTGGAACTGCAGAGGTCTGGGAAACCCCTCGAAAGCAGAAGCGGTCAAGGACCTCCTCAAAATAGAACCCTTAGACATTCTAATGCTCCAAGAGACTAAGATAGAGGGGAAAGCCCTGCTAGACATCAACAAGAAGAAATGGAAGAAAAGCACTGGAATAGCAGTCAGCGTAAGAGGCTCATCTGGAGGGCTAGCAACTCTCTGGCCAGAAGACCTCTTCTAGCTGAACAAAAATCATGAAACCCAGCACTGGATCTACACGGAACTCACGCACTGCACAAGTAAGTCAACTATCTCCCTTTTCAATCTTTATGTACTCGTTCTATATTCAGAAAAAAGGGACTGTTGGAAATCTCTCAATGAATTCCTTGAGAAACACTCCCCCAACAATATCATTCTTGCTGGGGACCTAAATATAGTTTTAAAACCAAAATAAAAAAGGGGAGGCACTAATAACAGAGACCCCATGCTCCCCATGGTGGAGGACCTCATCCAGCAGTGGGATCTTCTTGATTTCACTCCAGTCAAAGGATCCTTCACTTGGTCCAACAACAGAGTGGGTGAGGACCATATCGTTGCTCGGCTGGACCGTTTTTTAGTTCAAGGCAATCTGATGATGCATAAGAAGATAATCATCACCAAAATCTTGCCCAAACTGACTTCAGACCATAAGCTCGTCCAACTAATTCTGGAAGAAGAAGAAGACCTAGGCCCGATCCCCTTTCGATTTAGCTCTCTTTGGATAGAAAGGGAAGGCTTTATAGATACAATGAAAACAACATGGGCAAAACCAGTCACAGGATCCTCCAGTTATGTATGGGAACAAAAGCTCAAAGCCACAAAGCAAGCCCTGAAGGACTGGATCAAGAAACTGGTCCCAAATCCAACTAGTGAAAGAAAAGAAAATGTTCAGTCCCTTGAGGCCCTGCAAGCAGAAATGGAAAAAGGAGAAATAACCCCAATGCTCCTTGACAAAGAAGTCAAAAATCAATGCTCAACATATCAATCTCTTCGGAGGGAGGAAGAGTATTGGCGAACAAAGTCTCGAAGTCTGTGGCTGAAAGCTGGAGACCGGAACACCACTTTCTTCCACTGTCAATTTCGAGAAAGACTTGCCAAAAACCATATTTCTTAAATAACAACCACAGAGGGGCAGATCTGCAAAGGGTTCAGTCAGATAAAAGAAGCAGCAGTTGATCATTTCAGACAACTCTACACCGCAGATAATCATATAAATGAAGAGGAAATTGCTGACCTCCTTTCCAATATCCCTCATCTGGTCAGCCCTGAAGATAACTCTATTCTCATTAGCCCCATCACAGAAGAAGAAGTCAGCAAAGTCATCTGGTCTATGGATCCGGAAAAGGCCCCTGGGCATGACGGATTCACCATACACTTCTACAAGATCTGCTGGGACATTATCAAAATTGATCTACTAAAAATGGTAAAGGGCTTCATGGGAAAAGACAAGGTAGGGGGAGGAACCAACTCCACTTACCTCGCCCTCATCCCCAAAGAAACCAACCCTGAAACTTTCTCCAGACTTAGGCCAATATCACTTTGTAACGTCTCATACAAAATTCTGGCGAAGTTGCTAGCCAACAAGATCAAGCCACTGCTCAACAAGCTGATATCTAACAATCAAGGAGGCTTTGTAGAAGGCAGATACATCTTAAACAATGTCATCCAGGTGCAGGAGATTATCCACTCAAGCAACCAGCGTAAAGAAAAAGGCATGCTGATTAAACTTGACATGGCCAATGCTTTCGACCGTGTCAACCGCCCCTTCCTCTATAAGGTCCTCCTCTCCTTTGGCTTTTCCCCTCATTTTGTCAACCTTATCACTGCCTGCACCCATAACCCCTGGATAGCTCCTCTTGTCAATGGAAGACCCTCCTCCATTTTTCAAGCCTGGAGAGGCCTCAAGCAAGGATGCCCGCTCTCTCCCTTCATTTACATCCTGTTGGTAGACTCCCTCAGTAGAAAGCTAGCTGCAGAAAAAGCCTCAGGCTCCCTCCCTGGCCTCAAACCCTCTCTATCCTCCCCAGCCCTGAACCATGCTCTCTTCGTGGACAACTCCCTCCTTTTGGGTGGAGCCTCAGCCAGAATAGCCAAAGCCTTTGATTCTGTTCTTAATTGCTATTGCAGGGTCTCGGGAGCTTCTATCAACAGGAATAAAAGTGAAATATACGGATGGAACATTGGTCAACAGGACCTCACAAGCATCTCCAACCTGATAGGCTTCAAAGGACACGCTCAATGGGATAAGATCAATTACCTGGGCCTCCCCATCACAATCGGCATCAACAAGAGGTCGTTGTGGACTGGAATCATAAGCAAAATAAAAACAAAAATTACAGGATTGGGAGGACACTGGCTCACTAAAGCAGGCAAACTCATCCTGATCAAGTCTGTTCTGTCGGCGCTCCCTATCTACCAAGCTGCCTTCCTCCTCGCCCCCAAAAGCGTAACAGATCAAATTTCAAAAAATTTCAGAGAATTCCTTTGGAAGGGTGGGAAAGGAAACCAAAACAAGTTTCATTTAGTAAAATGGGATGTGGTCAAGCGCCCATTCTCAGAAGGAGGCCTTCAGATACGTGATCCAGCACTAACCAACCGGGCATTGGGAGGCAAGATCATTTGGAAGCTCTTCAAAGAGCCCAATCATCCCGTCAGTAAAATGCTGAAAACAAAACATGCGCACAACATTCATCTCAGGAACATTCAGACAGCGCATCCAAATCAATGCTCCCAGGCATGGAAACTTTGCAGCAAAACAACAAGTTTCTTCATGCGCAGCGTTTACAGGATCCCCAGAAGCGGTAGAAGCACAAATCTGTGGCAAGACAGAATCATGAATTGCGAACCCCTTGCGGAAAATGAAGAAATAACAAAGTTAAAACACTGGCTGGAACGCGCAGGTATAAAAATCATCTATGACCTGTCAAACTGGGACTGCCACGATAACTGGGAAAGCTGGGATTTCTTTGGAGTTCCAGAACGATTACAACAGCAGAAAAGTGTCCTAGAAGCGTTGTTAGAGGACGCAACTCCAGTGAATAGAAAGATGAAGGATAGCTGGGGATGGGGGCGCTCAGGAATTTACACAATAGTCGTAGCCTATAACTCTCTTCTACCCAACAGGAACAATAGCAAATCGCCTGATTTTTGGAAGAAAGTATGGGAACCATTAGCGCTCCCCAAAGTAAACTTTTTCTTCTGGACATTGGTCCACAACAAGCTGCTAACTGGAGATAATTTGATGAAGAAAAGCATAACAGGGCCGCATAGATGCGACCTGTGTAGAAGGAGCTCAGAAACAGCCAGACATCTCTTTATGGATTGCAAATTTGCAAAAGAAGTTTGGGGTCTTATTCTTCAAGAGTTGCATATCCCAGCGCCCACCTATAATTCTGCTGCTGATATTTTCGATTCTTGGAACCAAAGCTACCCCAATAAAATCCCCAGCAAATCCATCTGGAGAAAAGTCTGGAACGCTATCCCCAAGTTTGTTTGCTGGCAGATTTGGTTGACCCGGAACGACTTGATATTCAATGACAAGCTGCAAACTCCGTTGATGGCAGCGGCAAAGGCCAAATCCCTTCTTCTTGAAGCAGTCCAACAACAACATTCTCCCGAAGATTCCTTGCTCCTCCCTGAAGAAGAGAGGTGGCTGGGCCCCCTATCCTCTCAACCTCGGAAGTAGTTAACAACCCCTCACACTACAAACCCGGAATGGCGTAAAAGGGACTCTCAATCCAACTTCTATGAATGGTGGCGACAACAAAAAATAACCACGATTTTTTTTATGGAGCCTCCAAAGGAAACCCTGGGACATCGGGAGCTGGAGGGGTCATCTATGCCCTGGACGGTACAAAAAGGGACAATTTTTGCTGTGGCATCGGACAAAAAACCAACAATCAGGCAAAGATCCAAGGACTCCTCATAGCCTGTCAAATAGCTAGAGACAGAGGCGACAAAGATTTCCAAGCATTTGGAGACTCAGAGATCCTAATAAAGAATTTAAAAACGGGCAAACTGTTTAACAACGCAAGCCTCAATAAATCTCTAAGCAGACTAAAGTGTATCCTGCTTGACTTTGACTCCTACAAATTCCTTCATATTCTCAGAAGCCTGAATAGCGAAGCTGACTTGATGGCAAACAAAGGCTGCATGTTGGGAAAAGGACAACTCCTCATAAATGGTGAAAGCTTTCATCATCCCTGTAACCCTTGAGGTTCCTGAACATAGAATCAGCAAAAGAAACAGAAATGGATGTAATGTAAAGACGGTCGATACGGCGTGAGCCCAATCTTCTTCTCATACTTATAAAACATAACTATTTTAGTGAACAAAAAAAAGATTGTGAGTTTTTTAATTGCAATGGTTATTTGAAATGCGGCCCTTCATGAACCTAGCTAACATTGTTTCCTATACCACAAGAATCCAAGCTAAAAGTTGTGAAATGAACCAGTAGATAGACACAACTAGCCTTAAACCCAATCTTCTCAGTTCCCTATATCTAAAATTGTAAGATAATTTGCATAATCGGTTCCTATTGTTTTTATTGGATTTGCAAGAGGATCATGTACGTATCAGAGAAGAGGGTCCGCAAAGCCCTAGTGGCTAAAGCCTTAGATGAAGAAGCACTTGACAACTTACTTGCCCTTGAATTATAGGACACCCTATGATTCATTGACAAATGTACCATATATAGATGGTTAGAAATGTATCAATAGTCTTGTAGAGAAATCATGCCTCCATATGACCTAGACTTTGACGTCCACAAGGTTGCTAAAAGATCTTGGTTACCTTAAGTGGTTGCTCATCCACCTATTCTTCCATGTGTAGAGACAGTTGAGTGGCTAGTGAAACTTGTTAATCCTAGGAAATTTGTGATCAAGGACAGGCACAGGAAGCCCATGGCTTCATTCAATGCCTCAAACATTGAAATGTACTACAAACTTCCCAAAGAGGAAGTAATCCTAGATGAGGATTAGCTAACAAGTTTTGAGATTTTTCCTAAAGAACTGATGAAGACATGGTGGAATAGTAAAGGAACTTTTAGGACAAAGGCAAACAAGGAATATCCAATAAATAATATGAAACCCTTATTCAAGCTAGTAGTTGCCATGTAGTGCATATTATATGGTTGGTGAAATGTTGAAACCTTCCCAAAAGGATGGGTATAACTCATGTACACTATAATAGTCAAGGGCGGAATATTTAAATGGGTAGACATCATGTCATGCTCTATGAAGGACAACATTGAACATGTTCATAATCCTAAAGAAGCCCAATACCCTTTGTTTTTCAAAGCCTCCTATATCCTAGACATTGTATGCACTAAACAAGCATTCCCAGCAAGGGGCTAGAAGTGGACAATTCATGAGGAATATGTCCATATTTATTGCAAAGTCTTGTGGGAGTACCATTATGTACATGCATATGCAAGGATATGATAGACTTTTTGGTGTCATTATATGATATCTTATTGAATGCACTTGCTCCATGTATGCCTGAAAGGCCTAGGCAAGTTGTGTTCTTAGTTAGAAATTGGTTTCTAGATCAAGATGTCGCTTGCATGAAAATATTTGG
The DNA here is from genome assembly GCA_000404065.3 of Pinus taeda. Classification (NCBI taxonomy): domain Eukaryota; kingdom Viridiplantae; phylum Streptophyta; class Pinopsida; order Pinales; family Pinaceae; genus Pinus; species Pinus taeda. The sequence goes on along the minus strand of APFE030498917.1, from coordinate 33,821 downwards.
AGCAAAAAAACTATTTCTTAATTTTGTAACTAATAGTATGGTACTTCAAGAGATAACATATCAAGTTCACACAAGGGTAGGTGAAACACTCTCATGGGACAAGAAGGATCCTTGACTACATATGTTTTTATATCTAAGGACATATAAGTTGAAGGATATCAAGAAATCCAAAGAGGATTTTGATGCACTAACACTTTTCCATTTTGGGAATCTGGAATTCCACATGTATGATCCAAGATTTGCAGCGAAAAATCATTTTATGTTATGCAAGTGTAGGTGGGATTACTAGTCAAAGACTTGGGTAGAGGAGGAGAAATAGAAGAATGCCTTAAATTTCTCAAATTTTATTTCAAAAATAGGTTAGAATCCTTATAAAACTAATAAGGAACAAATCTCAAGATAAAAAAATGAGCCCTTTCCCAAAAATGGATTGTTCACCGGGAGGCAACTAAAATCAAGCAAGGGAAAAATTTGAAGCGGGACCAAGAAGAAGCATGTATATCCTAGGAAATTGAGGTTAAAGAACAGGAGGAGGAAAGGATGAGGAGAGTGAGAGAAATTACGAAAATAGTAAAGGAAAAAAGAAGAAAATGGGAGGTGGAAGAAAAGAGACAACATTATGAAGTGAAGGACGAAGCTAAAGAAGAAGCTCTAAAATCCCAGCAAGAAGAACAAACTCCAGTTGCACAATTAGATTCAAATGCCATGGATATTGATCCAATCCAACAACTAGATATTGTGATTACAAGAGGCCACTTTCTAATGATGAGAATGGGAATCACACCATATAAAAGGAAGAAAGTGGTCGATATGGGTATATCCATGTTTGGTTCAAGGTTGAACATGATAATGGAACATGCATAAAAAACATTGTCTACCCCACATGTGCCTTTCATCCAAGAAACTCATGAAATACATATTGTGCCTTGTACCAAAAATATATAGTTGTTATGGCTTTAATGGGTACAACATTCTCTCAAGACATAGAGAGAAATGTGTAGGACCTCATAGAGTAACTAAAGTAGAAACGTGACCGTATAGCTGAGCTAGAACAACAAGTCAAGTTGCTAAAAGTTGAAGCCAAGGACATGAAACAAATAAATTCCAAGATGGAAGATTACCAGGCATGTGCTTCCAAGGTACATGAACCTTAAAAGTCTATAGTAAAACAAGTGTACCCATGCCTCCAAATATTGCAAAAGATTGGAGTTGAGCTACTACTGCTTTGGGAATTGGATAAGGAACAAAATACTAAACTTCAAGGAGTACTTAATGCTATAAGCCAACTAGAGAAATGGCCAAGAAATACCTTAGGCCTCGCCAAAGTTTCCTAGAATGAGTGTGCAAGAACTCACATATGATTCCATTGTTGTCAATGCGGCTCTGAAGATCCAAGACAAACTTGAGAAGGACATCTTTATATCTATAGTACAGTACCAACAACATTATTCCTTGGTTGAGAGCATAATAAAGATGAACAAGCTACCCTCCATTGGGGCCCAAGGAGAGATTAGACCGAATGAAGAAATAAACAAATAACTAGATGAGCTACCAAATACTAAAGAATTGCCCTCTAGTGCCTTCACCAACAAACCTACTAAAGACAATCTTAAGCTACACCTTGTGGAGCCTGCCAAGTAGCATACAATATTGAAGTCCATCCTCGTCTCCCTAAAGAAAAAAAATACCAACTCTCTATCAAAACACTTTGAAGTAACACATAGTCATAGAGAGTTTGTTACGTAATAGGATTAAAATGACTGCATCATATTATGAAATATGGCTAGTCTATCTTCGAGAAGTTCTTAAGGTCTTAGTTTTTAGTTTTTGTTAGTTCAATTTCTAAGGAATTCGCAAATTATTTCCTTTAATTGTATTTGGAAATCATGAGAATTTGAATAGTTTTAACTACCCTAGAGAAGCCCGTAGTCTCAAGAAGCAGTAACTAATCCAACCTATAAATATTTTAAAGCTTAGTGTTCAAGACTCTGAATATTTAGAGATCCTTGCGAACCAGAGTTAGGAAATTGATGTATCTTGTATTCAGTGACATAATATAATGAGAATCTTGGAAGGTCACTGTTGAAATTGTAACTTGGCATACATTATGTTTTGTTTCGAACTATTCTTTAGAAAATTCATTTACGTGTGCATTATGTTGGGTTTATTGTCACTAACTAACAAAATTATTATGTGAACTAGGTAGCTTTTTATCACACGGTTATTATCTACGCATTTAATCTTTTTTTAATGAGCACTTATTAGACCAAAAACTATCTATTTTGTATTTACTCTAAAAAGTTAAACATTTGGTGTTGTCCAAAGTATCAATTAACTGTTTCCTTGAATTTCTATTTGTAGTGTTTTTTCACCAATTGCTTCATGTTATCGCTCAAACTAGAAGGGGTCCTAAAAGGGGAATCTTGAAGGACTACCACTAGGCTAAGGGCAACAATGGAGTAATAACCTATTATCACCTCGACTAAGCCTCCCTGCCCTCATCGATGGGAGGAGACCAGTTATGATAAGGATCACGAAACGGATGAACCAATGATAGGGTGAGGGGTGATCCTGGAAGCATATTCACAAGCGACGCTCAAATATGTGGCTTGCTTGCTTTCGAAGGCAAGGTTGTAGGCTGTCAAGGAAGGGCTTAAAGTGAATTTCAAGGTTTAGGTTTAGCATATGTATCTTATAATGGAGGTCCCTAGGCCTTAAAATTCTTGTGGAAGCTTGGATTCCAAGTGATCCTTGAAGGATTATCCTTAATAGTGTATGGAACCAAACGGGACCAAGTGGACCCAGGGTTAGGTTAAGGGGACAGGGTTTAGCAACTAGGATACGCTTGATTTGATAATGAGATCTAAGACAATGTTTAAGGTATTACAGATTCATGTGCATGGATATGCCTATGTTATTCTGTGCAATGGATCGATAAGGTTGCGAAATACATAGTCAATGAAGCAGTAAAAGAAACATAATAGACAACACACATAAACACAACAAGTTTAATATGGATTTCACCCAATACTCCTGGGCTACATCTCCTAGTCCAGCCTTCAGTGGTGGCCTCTCTATTATTGATCCAAAAATGGATCTTGAATAAACCTCTAAGTCTAAAAGAATTCATATAAGAGGTAAAAGGTGCCAAATGGCGCAAATCCTTTGTAGATCAGAGGAAAATGAAAATCGCAGGCTACTCTCATAAATAGTCTCTTTGTAGATATCCCTTCATTATGAATCCAACGCAACTTGAATGGGCGAAAACGGACTTCAGATGGAGAAGTTATCACAAAAAGGAGTTCCCTTGTGTTCTTTGGGAAAAGAGGCAAAAATCCTTAACAAATGGGCAAAAGACCCTTATAAGTGAAAACCACATCGCATGAGGTAAAGAGGAGGACTTAAAGTCTGGCGGAAGGCACACCAAATCAGCGACCTCCGATGATCTGATCGGCGGGTCAGATCGGAGGCAGGCAGTGTATACACAAGGCAAAGGTCCTGGGCCGATGTGATGGTGCGATCGTCGAAATCAGCGGATCACAACGGGCGATACCACAAGGCAAAGGCGAGACCCTGGGCGATGCGATATCAGCGGATCGCAATCGGAGCTACATAGAGGAGCAGCGATAGACATATATATACGTGATGCAATTAGCTGGACCTGATGGAAATCTAAACGCTATTCCATAAGATTTGAGATCCGTCAATTGGCCTTTTTAATGTACTTCCATGTATTTCATTTATTAAACGAAATACAAAGGGGAAGCCACAGAGAGGGGCATGGTGACTTGCGATAGCGATTTCAGGCGGACCCGATAGAAATATAAGGCGGATTTCAGGATGTTTGAAGTCCGAAAGACTGCGTTTTGGCGGATTTTCACAATTTTTAATACATTTGCGTTGACAGAAAGCGGTCGTTTCAGGGATTTCAAGGGCCCGATGCACTCATCCATTGCAGAATAGGTGGCCACCTCCCCTTAATGCGTTATGCAATGATTATTTAATGCTAGAAGAAGGATTTGAGCGGGCAGAGGCCGAGAGTCAGATGGCATTTGAACAGACAACGCGTAGGGAAGCCAAATAGCCATAAAAGGATGGTTGCACACCGAGAAACAATCGGGCTAGCCAAAAAGCTGGAAGCTCACCTCAAAGGTGGCAAAGAGCTCGATGGAGAGAAAAGGGAATGTTGAAAATAGTAGCAGAGCCAAGAGAGCAGAAAGAGCCGAAGAGCTACTGCGCAAAGCAGCTGAGGGAGCCCTTGGGGTCACTTGAAGTTCAAGTGAAAAGCCAGAGAGCTGAAGGTTGCAGAGGGCCAAGAAACCAAAGCCAAAGAGCCAGAGCCAGAGAGTTAGAGCCAGAGCCAAGAGCCAAAGCCAAGAGCCAAAGCCAAGAGCCAGAGCCAAATCCGAAGAGCCAGAGCGAGAGACGAGAGCCAGAAAGCTGAGAACTTGAAGAGCCAGGGGATAAAATGGTGCTTGAATCCACTATTTATGTGTAAAACAGTAGGAGTTAAGCCAAGAGCTTGTAAAATGGCTTATACCATAATCCCAAAGAGCCTAGTTCAATTGACTAGAGCTCACAATGATGTAGCCCAAGAGTTGTCGGTGAAATCCTAATTAAATTATTGTTTCTGTGTGATTGATTATTGCTGCTTTATTTTCTGTTACATGTATTTATACATCAGTTTCAACACATTAATTTACAACACATGAACAACTAAAAATAAATATAAGCATACACCTATATTTTCAAGCATTTCTTAATTCCGCATTGGTTAATCAATAAGACTTGGGAAAATTTAAAGCTTTGGAAGTAGGAGAGGTTCTTGTAAGTTGGACAAGAAGCCTAAATGCCCCATTTTCAAATCAGGTGGTATCAAAGCTTAAGTTTGGTTAACCGAACCTTTAAGAAGGTTATATCAGAATGCTTGATTGACAGAGCAAAGATTGCTTGTCTGAAAGGTGTTTGGGTAGTCAAGGATTTATTGTCTGATTGATGTATGCTTGTTACAAACTGACTATTTTCTGAGTTTGGAGAGGTGAAGAGAAAGCTATAGAAAGCTCGGTCCAACAAGGACAAGAAGAAAGCAGAAGTCATTGACATAATGACAACTTCTACAAGTGCGTCCTCGAATTCTTATTTCTCCATCACAAGACTCTCTGATGAATACATGAAGCAAGAATTGTCCACCGTGATGGCTATGGTGAGAGAAATGTATGAGGATGGAAGGAAGAGCAGCAGACTTAGAGAGCAGTTGAATTACATGAAGGAAGAGAAGTCCATGAAGGAAGAGAAGCAGTTGTTTTCTGACAAATTGCAGGAAATGGAGAGGCAACTTCATATTGCAAATATGAACCTGAAGAGGATGCATGAGTTGGAAACATAGCTCTTTGTTGCCCAAGAAGCCTTAGTAAAGTATCAGCTTGAAGAAGAGGTAAACCATTCCAGTTTGTCTTCAAGTTCCTCTAGGGATGCTTATATTGGTTCTTTTGAAAAACATACTAGAGGCATAGGTTCCAAGCTAGTGTCCAAGATGGGCTATGAAGGAAAAGCCTTGGGTAGACATGCACAAGGTATTGTTGAGCCAATAATGATTGAGGAAAGGCCTAAGTATTTGGGTCTTGGCTGTGGACAAGCTCATGGAGAAAGTTCCAAAGCTGCCATGAAGGCCATTAAAACAACTCCAAGAAGGGGTTGCATTACAGAGTGTGAAGATTGTGTTCAGGAAGAATGCAATAGCTTGAAACATCATTTACAGGATGTAGGTGTTCAGAAGCACACATTTGAACCAGAGAGTTGGGGAGACTCCAACAATCTTGAAGAGATTGATGGTGTTCCAAAGGGAGCCACTTCTTCATTTGCTTCACCTCCGCATGAAGGCAATAAAGGTGAAAGAGAAAAGTATAAATCTGGTTCCAAACATTTTCCTTTTGATTGTGCAAAGCATGATAAATTTCCACATATGTATGGGAAAAGAATTGCATGTTCCTTTTGTGGGTTGGATAACCATAATGTTTTTAGATGTTGGAAGAGAATGGCCACATACAGGAAGCAGGAGAAGGAAAAGAAGCAAGAAGCCAAAGGTCCATTGGACAAGGCAAATAATGTTGTCAAGAGGATGCACATGTAGTGCACTTACTGCCATAAGCAAGGACATCTCGCTGCAAATTGTTGGACTCTGAATCCAACAATGCTTCCACAAAAGCTGAAGAAAGTGGAAAGAGAAGATGGCAAAAATGGAAGTGAAGATTCCATGAATGATGTGTCTAAAAATGATTCACATGATGATGTTGATGTGCAGACAAAGGTAGTACATTTGAAAGTGATTGGTAAGGAACGGTTAGAGTTCTTATCTGATTCAGATTGCATGTCTATTGATGCATCTATAATATATTTCATTTCAACTTCGAAAGTAAAGTGTGCTTAAGTGAAAGTTGAAGGATGAAATGCATGCACGAGCATGAAATGCATGAACACAGGGATGTTGATGATTTCCTTGTTTTTGACATGCATGTGATGCCATGTTGACTTGGCAGAAGTTAACTTGGTCTCCAAATGGAGATAATGACGAAGTGTTTCATCTTTTGAAAAAGAGTCCTAATGGTATTTTTCTACATGCTTGACTTGAAAGGTCATTTGTTTAAAGGCATGTTTTGTGGGCTTGTTACCTAGTCCATCATTTGTATGCAAATGTAAGACATGGAGGTGTTCACAAGATGTGAAATTTGTTTCTTTCTTAAAGAAGGAATTTAGTCCATCCAGTTGTTGTCTGTATGCCTGTTGTTGTTAACAGATGTTGTTGGCAGCTTGTCAAATAGGTACAAATGAAAGTTTTGTGGAGCAGATGTACTTCACATTTGTTTGAGCGACCTTGGATCAATGATCAAAGCAAAGAAGTTCAAAACACCTTCTATGACCATTTCAGCAGAAGTTCTGCAGGAAGGTAAGGAGGAAGACAGTTCTTCCCAGGAAGACCAACCCATCCAAGAAGGGAAGTGGTAAGAAATATTGGTTCAGAGGCACGATGCAAAGGCAAGTGTAGGGAGGTTGAAATAAGAGGGTGAGTCACTCTCATTCACTGTTCAAATCAGTATATCAGTCTTTTGGAGACCAAAAGTTCTCTTAGTGGGAAGGCGTGATCCAAAAATGGATCTTGAATAAACCTCTAAGTCTAAAAGACTTCATATAAGAGGTAAAAGGTGCCAAATGGCACAAATCCTTTGTAGATCAGAGGAAAAATGAAAGTTGCAGATTGATCACAGAAATAGTCTCTTTGCAAAGATCCCTTCATTCTGAATCCAACGCAACTTGAATGGGCGAAAACATACTTCCAATGGAGAAGTTATCATAGAAAAGAGTTCCCTTTGTTCTTTGGGAAAAGAGGCAAAAATCCTTTAAAAATGGGCAAAAGACCCTTATAAGGGAAAATCGCATTGCATGAGGCAAAGAGGAGGACTTAAAGTCAGGCAAAAGGCACCCCCAATCAGCTACCTCCGATGATCGGATCAGTGGGTCGGATCGGAGGCAGGGAATGTATACACAAGGCAAAGGTCCCAGGGTGATGCGATGGTGCGATCGTCGAAATCAGTGGATCGCAATCGACGATACCATAAGGCAAAGGCGGGACCCTGGGCGATGCCATATCGCGATCGTCGATATCAGTGAATCGCAATCGGAGCTACACAGAGGAGTGACTATAGACATATATATACGTGATGCGATTAGTCAGACCTGATCGAAATCTAAACGCTATTCAATAAGATTTGAGATCCGTCAATTGGCCTTTTTAATGTATTTCCATGTATTTCATTTATTAAACAAAATACAAAGGGGAAGCCACAGAAAGGGGCATGGCGACTTGCGATAGCGATTTCAAACAAAATCAATAGAAATATAAGGCAGAATTCAAGATGTTTGAAGTTCGAAAGACTGCTTTTGGCAAATTTTCAGGGTTTTTAATACATTTCTCTGCGTTGACAAAAAGCAGTTGTTTCAGGGATTTCAAGGGCCCGATGCACTCATCCATTGCATAATAGGTGGCCACCTCCCCTTAATGCTTTATGCAATGATTATTTAACGCTAGAAGAAGGATTTGAGCGAGCAGAGGCCGAGAGTCAGATGGCAGTCGAACAGACAACGTGCAGGGAAGCCAAAGAGCCATAGAAGGGTGATTGCACACTGAGAAACAACTGGGTAGCCAAAAATTTGGAACCTCACCTCAAAGGAGGCAGAGAGCTCGATGGAGAGAAAATGGAATGTTGGAAGGAGTAGCAGAGTCGAGAGACCTGAAGAGCTACTGCACAGAGCAGCTGAGGGAGCCCTTGGGGTCACTTGAAGTTCAAGTGAAAAGCCAAAGAGCTAAAGGTTGCAGAGGGCCAAGAAGCCAAATCCGCAAAGCTAGAGCCAAAGAGCCAAAACCAGAGAGCCAGAGCCAGAGCCAAGAGCTAGAGCCAAAAGCCAGAGCCAGAGCCAGAGCCAAAGAGCTAAAGCCAGAGTCGAGAGCCAGAAAGCCGAGAGCTCCAAGAGCCAGAGGATAAAATGGTGTTGAACCCACTGTTTCTGTGTAAAACAATAGGAGTTGAGCTAAGAGCTTGTAAAAAGGACTTATACCATAATCCAAGAGAGCCTAGTTGAATTGACTAAAGCTCACGGAGATGTAGCCCAAGAGTTGTCGGTGAACTCCTAATTAAATGGCTGTTTCTGTGTGATCGTTTATTGCTACTTTATTTTTTGTTACATGTATTTATATATTAGTTTCAACACATTAATTTACAACACATGAACAGTTAAAAATAAATACAAGCATAGACCTATATTTTCAAGCATTTCTTAATTCTGCATTGGTTAATCAATAAGACTTGGGAAACTTTAAAGCTTTGGAAGTGGGAGAGGTTCTTGTAAGTTGGACAAGAAGCCTAAGTGCCCCATTTTTAGATCAATTATGTCTTCAGAAGCATAGTTTTACAACAGTATGAGCTCAATTTGAGTCTCAATATACAACAGATACAACAACAAGAGTTTTTCTTGAACCCCTCAAGCCTCTCTAAGTACACAGACTCTCTCTATCACTCTATGTCTTTGTCTTTGCTCTGTCCTAGCACTGCCTGCCTTTTTTTCTTGTCAATATGTAGCTTTAAAGCCAATCTGCGTTGACTGTTCATTTCCTCTTCTCAGGCTCTCTGACTCCCAGCCTCTGTCTGCTCGAATCCCCCTTCTGGGCGTTAAATAATCATTGCTAAACATTTTTAGTGGAGGTGGCCACCTATTATGCAACACAATAGTCCATTTGGCCGTTGAAATCCATGAAACAACCATTCCCTATTTACATAGAGAAATGCCTTCAGACTCGGGAAAATCCGCCACAACACAGTCTCTCGGACTTCAAAATTCCTTAAATCCGAATTATTTTCATATCAAGTCCGCATCTAATCGCATGTCGTGACTACCCATTTGTCATGGTTTTCCCCTTTGTATTTTGAAACTACGTTAAAACACTACAAAATCCCGGAAATGGCTTATATCGGATTTAAAATATCGTTTGTAATGCTATCGGGTCTGGCGATCGGATCTCATATATGTGTGTGTGCCTGCTCCATTGTGTTTGTCGATTGTGATATCGCAATGCGATTGATTGCAATCGCATATCGCGATAACCCCGGGCCATTTGGTGAGCACTCTATTCGTATTTGTCGACTGCAATTTTGCAATGCAACGTGGGTCGTCGATATGTGCGCTTGATCAACGATCCTCATTGACTCCGCTGATCACCATCGCAAGTTTTATGTGGTGTGCTCTGATTTCCTCCGCCTGTCACTACCGATTTGTGATTTGCTGATCGGATCTGGACCGTTGATCGGCCAGATCTAACAGCTCCTGTGCATTAACTGTTCAAGCTGCTGATAGCTCTTTTTTCACTGTTTTCTTGTGTTTTTCACCTCCCAGTAGTGTTTTATGATGTTTCTAACGGTACTTTCTGTTATGCTCTTAACCTGCAAATGATACCCAAATACAGAATATGCGAAGAAAAGATACCCAGAACACAGAATAGCAATGATTTTATTATTCAGAGAGTAATGTTCACTTGCCTCTTCGAGGGGGCAACCTCCAATAGAGCAGAGCTCGATTACAAAATAAGACACGATGCTCCTCGCAGAGAGTCTCTATCCTTTATATATGACTCCTACATACAATACCACAGGCCAATACCAAGGTATTAATAATACCATCTATCTAATACTACGGCCCATTTGCAACTAACTGTGGTTCCGTTATTAATTGCAGATTAACCACTTACAATTATTAATATGGGCTTTATTGACTCTTGACTATAACGTGATCCCATTACATAAATAAGGGGGTTAGGGTGGGACCCTAACACTTTCCATGCAATTGTTTTGATATTTTGAATGATTTTCAAAGACTTAGAGAGTTCTTGGATCCATTTTGGATCAACGGTTGACCTATTCCGAAGAGATAAAGGGATCAAAGGAAGATTTTTTAGTGCAAGACAATGTGAGGGTCCCAAGGAGGTCTTTTGCCTAAGGAAACCAAGGGCAGGATTGATCTTGAGGCTAGGGCTTGAGGTATCTCACAATCCCACTGTCCGAATTGTTTCAAAATTGGAGGGTGCCCAGGAGAAACCCGAACGCAGAGGATGTAAAGAGATCAAATTTTGTTAATGGGTGGTTTGCAAGATAAATATGCCATAGGAGACCTAAAGGACTAGACCTAGAGAAGAGGAGAGAGGAGAAGGAAAATAGGTTTAAGGTAATCACCTTATGGTGGACCAGTGCCTAATCCTTTGGGGAGATTTGGAATCACGAGTAATTATGACTATGGAAATTGAATTTTCTATGTCAAGAAGGCCTTAAAAACAACTTTGCATAACATTAGGGTAGCAACAAAAGAAACTTCAATAACTTTATACTTCGTTTTGCAAAGTTGGTGGCTTATCAAGATGAATTTCAATGAAGAAGCATCTCCAGGAACATTCATTCATAATACATGGCCCATACATGAAGCATCGCTATCTAGAAAACCAAATTTCCAAAAATTCACGTAAATGGATGTAGTAAATTAGCCCTAGTATAGTGAAATCCCAACAACAATGTATGTGACAAAAATAGAAAAGAAAATAGCATTAAATTGCACTTACATGTATTAAGAGTATATTCAACCATCAATAATTTTCCAATCAAGAAGCTCCAAGACAAAAGAAAATAATCCAAACATCAAATTTCATTCCATGCTCCAAAATTTGTCCTCCAAGAAGGATAGCGAAATTCTCAAGAGAGATACAAGTCCAATCCAAGTGATGATGCTAAAATGAATTCACATCACTTGTATTTATACACTTCTAATTAGTTCGATTTCACTAATTAGGTCTACAGTAGCCCCTAGAATAAAACAATGTGCTAAATAACTAACTTTTGGTGACAATGCCACCAAAATAGCTCATAAACAAACGAATAAGCCTCTCAAGAGGTCGAATGTCAATAGTACATGTCGTTGGGCCTTCTAAGAGGCCTGATGAAGTCCATAGGTGTCATAATGAGATATAGAACTCCCAAAAGTAGTGGACAACGGGTTGGCCCCTTTTTCTCCAAATAATAAACATCTGGTGCTCCCAATGGGTGTGGCGGCACACAAGTGTCCTCATGGGTCTCCAATAGATAGAAGATGCATGTAGACCATCTTAAAGGGCTTGGATGATGATATAAGTGATCTCACATCATCATACCGATCTTGGGTCATCTGCCAAGTGCATGATATAACTGTGGGTCCGGTTGGGCATGGTGAACCAAGTGCATCTTCCTCATCCTATAGATGAAATTGAGAAATATCTGAACATCTATGGGGATCCATAGAATGTTTTCTACTGTAATGGAGTTCCATGACTCTCTATACACACAATACATGTACCTATGTAGCCCTCTGGAGAGTTAGGACCCCATATAGGGAGACCAAACCCAAATTGGAGACCATCTGTAATCCTGCATAATTTAATATGTTCCCTTGCCTTATATTACAACAAGTCATCTAAAGAAATCAAGTTAAAGAGCTTACAAACCATGGATAATATGCAGGCACTTCATAATGGCATGTCCTTTGTTACACAAAAATTTGTCACTATCCTTGTACTCCATGTTCCTTGATCTTGGAGGACCTCTATAATAAACCTTGTGTACTTCCTTATCATGAAGAACACCTCTTTGAGTCACTTTCTATCTGCAAAGCCCTTTACATCATTTCCACAGATACTCCCTTTAAACCTAGTTTTAAAGGTTGACATTGTCTCTCAGTTTCTTCCCCGCGCCGATTTGATGAGAACAAAACTGAGCCTCGTGCCAATCAGCGTTGTTATCCCTTAATTATCTATGTTGATCTTGTGGAAAGTTTTTAAAAATGGAATCGAAACTTCCAGATCTAGAAGCTTCGTCGGCGGAGGTATGGTAAACGGTTAGTTGAGATAGAGCCGAGAGAGACTGTTTGCGCTCCTTTCCCTTATTAAGAAATAACTAACCCAAGAGATAAGGCTTCTTCCCATCATAAGAGGAACCATATGTCCTCTCTCATGCCTATATAATCCCCCGCTATTCCAACCTCTACTAGTCTTGGATGAGCTTTGGATGCAACTTGGATTTAGCTTGGATGATTAGAGAGCTTGCTAGTCTTAGCTCTTAGTTTATGCTTGTTAAAAGCTCGTTAAAGGGAGAATAGCTTGTAGAATATTTTGGTGTGAACAAGGAGAAAGAGGCCTTAAATTCCTATGATTGAGGTGTCTAAGGAGATGTTAGAGTGATGCTTGGGATCCAGACCCATCAAAGGAAACCTGCAACGCTAAGGCGAAGGTTGTAATTTCCTTTTGGTCATATTAATATCGCTGTTGTTTTGTTTCCTATATCTATTGCAATACTGTTTTTTGTACCTTAAGACTCCTTAGCCTCTTAATTTGATTGGATTTGATTTTATGCTATCACGTTTGTTGTTGTTTCTTGTGTGTTTGTTTCAGGTACTTGGAAAAAAAGAACGAAAGGAAGCTGGAGCAAGGAAGCAAGATCACCATCAAGTGGATTAGCGTTATAAGAGGTAGGCCCTCTTATTTGATTCTAATCTAAGGAAATTTACATTAGATTGTCTTGTTTGTGACTAGACCCTCTCCCCTGGGCTAGAGGGATTACCTTTGTCTGCAGAGGGAATCTTCCTACTCCACAAATTGGCGAATCCACTGGGGAGTGGTCCCTCTCTTTGAATTGTTCTTCATCTCATGGTTTGTGACAACTTTTGTCGTACCATTGTTTCTCCTTTGTTTTCTAAATTTTACACCATTTGCAGTCTTTGATTTTGAATTTAGAGTGGCCAGTCTTTCTGTGGTTTGAGATTTTATTTATTTATTTTTCTTAGAATCCCTTGATCATCGCTATTAATTTGTTGACAGTCATGCTGACCAACGCTATTTCTGCTTAAACGGTCATGCCACAACCCTTTATGGCGATTTTTGCCTGTTAAACAGCCTCGCCAATTCCTTTAGGTTGAAATCAGAGTTTCTTTTAAAACCATATGCCACTGTGTCTTGCCCTCCTAGATTTTGTTTCTTGGCCTGTCTGCGTCTATTCTCCCTGTGAACTAATATGACTAGGATGCTTTTTTGCTAGGCTTGATTGATTGATTGGCTTGAAGTTCCATTGCTTGATTTTTTGAGTTTTGGATGGTTTCTATGACCCTAGGACATCTAGGTCAACTTCCGTTCATTTGTTAATTCGCTCATTGTTTCAAGTTTCTGATTTCCTGCTTTGTTTAGCCCGTCTTTCAGTCCCAGCATCTTCATTTTCGATCAAATGAGTGAAAGAGTCTCGTTTGCTTTCTTATTTCAAGTGTCTCTTTTCTCTTTCTGAGCATAGTTTACATTGTTTGGTTTGTTGATTGAAGCATTTATGTGTTTGGCTTATTTGGTTTAGGGAAGAAAATGCCTTTAGTTTCATTTATCATGCTTTGGATTTGATCGATGCTTGTTTGTTCAAAATTGTGAAAATTTCCATTAAAGTGCTTTATATGAAAGATCCATTTTACATTTTATGAAACATAGAACATCATTCTAATTTACTTAAGCAAAAATCTTGCATTAGTAGCATTATTGAGAAGCTAGAATTGCATCATCATAAGCATTGGAAATGAAATGAAACTTCCTTTGATTGTTGCATTGATTGTGTGCTCTCTGTCCCTCAATTCGTGTTAACTTTCATCGAAGAAAGATTTATTTTCTCATTCAACTACATATAGGAGTTTTCAGATGACGACGATAGGTCCTTCAAATTGAAACCTAATTCAAGGTCAACCGTTAGAATTTATTGAATTAACCTAAGGAAGCATTGAAACTTAACGCTCACATTTAGTGTTGTAGGCTAGAGATGTGTTCTGGCGTCTTTAAACCTAGCAGTTGTCGTTAACATTAAACAATGCTAGTACTAACTTGTTCTCCCCGTACTGTCGCATATATAAAGGGAGACCCCTATAGGTTGCCATATTTTATCCATAGGAAGTCGAGTTTGCTGCCTTGTAAACGTGATACAACGAACACAACATTCAAGGAGATTCCCTTATCGTACTTTTCGGTTCACGAGGAGGTATTCTGTAATTCATGATTACCTGGTAATCCCTTTTGCCTAGATTATCTTGAGCAATCATTTTGATCTTTACTGACTCTTTAAATTTGAAAATATCATCGAGCACTTGTCCTTTCAATCGCGTTAAATCTGAAAGCGACTAGAGTCACCTTTCGTCCTTTTCTCGACTCTTAAAACATGAAAAGGCAAAGTTTTGTTTGAGTGTCTTAAAATTAATTGCCCGCAAAATATTCTTGGTTGAAGTTATCTTCCTTAGTGATTCTTTAAGGTCGATTCCAATGGCAACATTTCCAGAGTCTACCAATCAAGGATTTCCCTTGAATGGAAATCCTGGTCCTTTTCCTTCTTTTGGAAACACTGGTGCTCCTTATATGGCAACGTTGTCCCTCCTTGGGTTAACCATTGGTTTACCTATTTGGTTATTTTTAACCTCGGTGGTCCCAAGTGTCGCAACTCCTGCCCCGCCATCTCCTTCATTTGAACCACATCACGTTGATTCTAAGGTTGACCTCTCACCTTCTTTCCCTATAGCTTCACCTTCCTCTTCTACTTTGCCCGAGGAAAGTTTGAAATCTAGAAATTAGGAGGCTAAGAATAAGAAGAAGAAGATGAAGAAGAAGAAGTCAAATAAGCGAGAGGCCAACTGTGCCACTGTTACTCCAAATGCACATTCCATAGACAAACCTTCTAATCCTCCACAGAAGGCCAGATTCCCTTGCAATTTGTGCAAGGGTGACCATCTCCTTCGAGACTATCTTGGCATTCCTAGAGTCTTAGAGGTATGTTCTCAAGGCTTGAACCGACCACCCCCATCAACCTTTAGAGATCATGTCGATGTTACATCTTCAGCTAATGATGATAATAAGAAGCGAAATATTAGATTCCCCTATAGGTTATGTGAAGGGAAGAACCTTCTTCACCTTTGTCCTCTTATGGATAAAGCTTATAAAGCGTAAATCACATGATAAAGACCATTGTCGACGCGTTTCGAACGAACCAGTGTGGTTCATCGTCAGGACAAGTTGAAGCAACAGATCCAGCCTAGCAAGATAAATAGTCCGAGCAGAGATTCCAACGGCTAATTTAACGGCTAACCTAACGGCTAATTTTTCTAATAGACCCAAGTCAAACTTAATTTAATATAATATTGTTGTTGTTTTAAATTAATATTATTATAATTTATTTTATGGTACTAAGTTAAAATTAGGTCCAAGTTATATAAATATATGGGTAATTAAAAATTAATTTTATAACCTATTTAAACTAATAATGCTATCTATAAATTA
>APFE030498917.1:0-17702 GCA_000404065.3 Pinus taeda | reverse complement strand
AATATTATATGTATTAATTTAAATTAATTTTATGGGAAAAATCTAAATTAGGTAAGAATATCAATTCAAGGTTAGTTATGAAATTAATTTATTGATTAAATTAATTAAATTGATATATTTATATTAAAATATTTTATAATAATTCTTTATATATAAGTAATTATTAATATTATATGTATTAATTTTAAATGGGAAAAAACCAAATTAGTAAGAATTATCAATTCAGGTTAGTTTTAAAATTAATTATTGATTATTTTAATAATTTATATATAATATATATATATATATATATATCAAAGTATAAAATATAAAAATATTAGGATGGGTTATATATATTATTATTACTTAATATATATGGTAATATAAATATTACTAATACTAAGAGAATCTATCTTAGTTTAAAAATATGTTTATAATTTAAAAATTAACTGATTCCTACGTGAAGGACTCTGCTTCCTTCATTAAGGATCTCAAGGATATTAGGCTTGAGCCTGATGACATTCTTGTCAGCTTTGATGTGGTCTCTTTGTTCACTTGTATCCCCATAAAAGAGGCCATGGAAGTGATCTATCGGCTTACAGATCCAGGTACGCTCATCTGGTTGAGGTATGTCTCACTTCAACATTCTTCTGTTTCGAAGGTGAGTTCTTTGAGCAGACTTGTGGTGTTGCAATGGGTTCCCCCCTCTCCCCGATAGTGGCAAATCTTTTTATGGAAGATTTCGAGGCCAAAGCCCTAGCCTCTTCACGTCTCCGTACGAAGCTTTAGAAAAGGTATGTAGATGACACTAATGTCATCTGGCCCCATGGCCATGAGGAGCTGGATCATTTCCTCTATCACCTCAATAGCCAGTCCTCAGCTATTAAGTTCACCATGGAAAAAGAGGTCAATGGCAGCCTCCCTTTTCTTGATATTCTTATTTCTAAGAAGGACAACGGCTCTCTCTCCCACTCTGTGTTCCGCAAGAAAACGCACATGGAGCAGTATCTTCATGCTGATTCCCATCATTTCCCTGCGCATAAGATGGCAGTTCTTAATACCTTGGCCACTCGTGCCCTCAGGATTTCAGATAGTGAGAGCCTGGATAAAGAGAGGTCCCACCTCCTTGATGTCTTTGTGGAAAACGGATATAGCAGGCAACTAGGTCGGAAAGCTTTCCTTAAGGCCTCCAGTAATGCGCTTAAGAAGAAAGAGCCTAAGGAACGCCATCTAGGTGTCCATCTTCCTTATATCGAGGGGACCACAGACAGGATAGCTCGAATCCTCAGTAAGTTTGACATTCCCTCAACCTTCAGGCCCCTCAAAACCATTCGTAATTCCCTTCGATCGGTGAAAGATCCTGTTAACCCTATGGACATGAAGGGTGTGTATTTGATTCCTTGCTCATGTGGGACACCCTATATAGGGGAAACAGGGCGCTCCATTCAGCAAAGAATCTGTGAACATGCAGCTGATCTGAGACATGGGAGAACTAAGTCTTCGGCCTTAGCGGAGCATGTGGACAAGACGAGCCATCACGTCTGTATTGAGGAGGCCAAAGTTATTGCCAAGGTGGCGCATTTCCATCATCGGAAGTTAAGGGAAGCGTTAGAAATTGAAAAGAGGCCTATTAATCTCAACAGAGATGATGGCTGGAAGGTTAGCAGGTGCTGGATCCCCGCCCTGTCTTCTTAGTGTGTCTTCCCCCCCTTTGTTCTTTATCTGGCTTCGTTCCCTTAGGGTCCTTCCGATTCTTCCTCTTGTGCCTTTGATCTAGGGTTTCCTTTAGTTCTTGTCCTCTTCTCCTCTTGTGTTCTTGTTGGGTTCGTTTTGTAGAATCCTGTGTATCTTTGGGCATAGATATCAGGTAGCGTCTTTTTTCTTTTTTCTTTTTGTTGTTGGCGATTTAGGTCTTTAAGATTTTCTCTCTTCTTCTTTATGTCATAGATATTCATATAGGATTTATAATTATAGGATTAATCTAAATAATTCATTGTTTTAATTTCCTATAAACTAGTCGCGTTTGTATTGGTCATATGTTTAACCAATTTATCTTTTTTCTTAGAATTAACTATGAATTAATACTAATAATATAACAATAATATAAAATATAACCTTAAAACAAATAACAATTCAATAATTAATTAGCATACTTTTTATTAAATAATAAATTATTGAATTAATTTTTTAAATTATAAACATATTTTTGTAACTAAGATAGATTCTCTTAGTATTAGTAATATTTATATTACCATATATATTAAGTAATAATATTATATATACCCATCTTAAAATTTTATATTTTTATAAGTTATATATATATATATATAATAATATAATATTTAAATTAAATAATCATTAAATTAAATTTAAAACTAACCTGATATTGATATTCTAACCATTTGGTTTTATTTCCCATTTAAAATTTATACATATAATATAGTAATTACTTAATATAAAGAATTTTATAAAATTTAATAAAATATATCAAGTTAATTAATTTAATCAATAAATTAATTAACACCTTACTATTGAGATTTTTCCCAATAAAAATTAATTTAAATTAATACATATAATATTAATAATAATTTATAGATAGCATTATTAGTTTAAATAGGTTATAAAAATTAATTTTTAATTTTCCATACATTTATATAACTTGGACCTAATTTTAACTTAGTACCATAAAATAAATTATAATAATATTAATTTACAAATCTTGATATTATATTAAATTAAGTTTGACTTAGGTCTATTAGTAAAATTAGCCGTTAGGTTAGCCGTTAAATTAGCCGTTGGAATCTCTGCTCGGACTATTTATCTTGCTAGGCTGGATCTGTTGCTTCAACTTGTCCTGACGATGAACCACACTGGTTGGTTAGAAACGCGTCGACAATGGTCTTTATCATGTGATTTACGCTGAAGCTCTTCTTATAAACATGACTGATCACAGAAGCCTCAATTCTACAATGGATAAAGCTTCTAAAATTTTGGAAAACCTTACAGCTCCTCAACCCCAACTCCCAATTGGTTATCAGAAACTTTCTTCTGACCCTCTCCTAGTTATTAAAGAGATTGACTTGGATTCATTTCTTGCTCGTCTTGCTCTTCCTAAGCATGACTCTCTTATATCTGTTCCCAACCAACCCTTGGTCGAAAAGAGTGTCAACTTAGTTCTGTTTCAGTTGTTCACTCTGTTGCCAAAGATAGTAGTGATCATACTACTCATGTTTTCTTGTCTCCTTAGATTCTCATGAATAAAAAAGTGGTCCTCCCATCCCAGTTGTTCAAGGGAGTCCTTCTCCTATTCTTGCAGAACATGGGGGCAATCATATGATACCTCCACTAGGTAGTTTTGTTGTTTCTTTTGATTGGAGTTAATTGACTGCATTCTGCCTCCCATATTATGTGCCTTTCCAGATTATGGTATAAGCCTATAATATGGTAGTACATGGCACTCTATTAGATGAAGGCTCATTTGTTAACATCATGTATTCTACTACTTGGCAAGCTTTGGGATCCCCACAGCTTGTGCATATCACATAGAATCTATCGGCTTTCAATGGAGGAGCCAGTCAACCTTTAGGGATCCTTCCAAAGTTCCCTATTACTTTGGGAGGAAAGGCCATCTATATAGACATGATGGTAGTCCAAGGTCCCTTAGACTTCGATCTTCTCCTTGGACGCGACTATGTTTATGTAATGGGAGCTCTTATTTCTTTGCTCTTCCGTGTGGTTTGTTTTCCACACGAATCGAGAATAGTGACCATTGATCAATTATCGTTCGTCGGTCACTAGATGGCTCCAATGCAACCATCGTCCCCTGTTGGTTCTTGTTTGCAAGTAGTACCTTCCCCACCACAGGTCAATTATATGGCTACCCGTTTCGTCTCCACATCTGCTGATGATCACACAGATGGTATAGTACATTTGTACTGGGGGCATTCGAACCCGATCTGTCATTGGTACTAGTTGACATGTATTCCTCCTAGCGTGTGGTTTTCCCATCTAGTGAGGACCTCTTGGGACTCATGTTCTCGTAGGGTCCATGAATCGAATCAGAGCATAGTTCCTCGTCTTGTGTCAAGCTCGTTAAAAAATGAAACACGGGGTGTGAGCATAGTTCCTTGTCTTGTGTCAAGCTCGTTAAAAAACGAATCAAGGAGTACGACGATAGTTTTTTTTTCTGTGTCAACCTCGTTAAAAAATTAAACAACATGCGAGGATAGTTTGTTCCTATATCAACCTCGTTAATAAATGAAATAGAATGCGAGGATAGTTTGTTCCTGTATCAACCTTGTTAAAAAATGAAATAGATTTTAAGGATATCTTTTCCTGTATCAACCTCGTTAAAAAATGAAATAATGTGTTGAAGCATGGTTCCTAGTATTGTGTTAAGCTCCTTAAAAAATGAAACAAGGAGTCATGAGGATAGTTCCTAGTCTTTTGTCAACCTCATTAAAAAATGAAACAAAGTGTCAGAGCATGGTTCTTGGTCATGCGTCAAGCTCCTTAAAAGATGAAATAAGGAGTCTTGAGGATAGTTCTTTTACTGTGTCAACCTCGTTAAAAAATGAAACAACTACCTTTTCCAAATCGAGTATTTGATTAAGATCTCATCAAATTCCAGTCAAGTCTTTCCTTGATCTCGAAAGTGAAACTTCATTCCATTCACCTTTTAGCAACCCAATGTCTACTTCGGTGAATGAAATGAAGTTTCGGGGGCATGTGCCTTGGCTCTCATCATGCTGGGGGCATGCCATTTTTTCATCCAATCATAGTTTTTCATTTCAAGCTTGTGTAAGCATGAAACCGAATCCAAGCATAGTTTTTCGTTTCAATCTTGTGTAAACATGAAATCGAATCGAAGTATAGTTTTTTCATTTAAAGCTTGTGTAAACATGAAACCGAATCGAAGCATAATTCCCCGTGGTTCAGGGTTACTTAAAAATGAACCCATATCTATTTTAACCTTCTTGATTGCCATTTTTATTAGCCTCTTCCATCAGATGAGCCTTGTTTTTCTCTCCATTCCATCGCCACCATCTCTTTGGCCAATCATTCACTTTCACTTGGTTATTTTACCCTTTCTTGAGGAACCACAACAATTAGTGGTTTTACTAGCTAGCCTCTTGACCTCTTAGCTTTTGAGTAGTTCCACCATAACCGGAACCAGTTGCTACCCTTTATACCACTCGTTCCTCCAGGACGAGTCACCTTTAAACTCTTTTTTGACTCGTAAAAAATGAAAAGATTGTCGAGTATTTTTCCCTTTTAGACTCGTTAAAGCAAATAAAAGCAGGGAGTCATATTTGAGCTCTTTTCTAACTGTAAAAATATGAAAATATTGCCAAGCTCTTGTCGTTTTGAACTCGTTAAAGGCTGCGAAACATCATTTACCCAGTATACGTTTACCCCCTTTCGGGTTGGGATAAACTATTTACAAAAAAAGTACACCTTAGTCGAACATGGCTAGGAGGTCTTTTCTACCTTTTCGGGCTCAAGGGACAACTTTACAAAAAGGGACCTTTTGGAGTTTTCTTTTCTGTATCTTTTTCAAACTCTCTAAACATGAAAAAGATTATGAGTTTCACCTTTGTCAGACTCGTTAAAAGATTAAACGACATGGGACTTGTCATTATGATGAGATTGGGCTACTCCTTCCTAGGGCTTGTAAAACTTACTAGGATGGATCCGTCCGAAGGATGGACTTATATTACAAGCATATTCTATCCCTGTCAAGATTTTGTAAAAATAATTGGGGAACTTGCCAGAAATGGTGGGGGAAAATTGGAAATATTTCATCACTGTATTCTTCACTCGAGGTAGCGTGTTACTCTTGAACATTGACACTCATCTGCTGTTTGTGTCGGGTTTTGGGACATCCTCACTTAGTCACATACCTCCCTGCGTTTTGGGTTATCCATTTTAAACCTATCATATGATCTATGCCGTGTCACCATGACCTTTGATCCTATGATATCAAATGCTGCCAAAATCCAGAGTCATGTCATCCACATGTTCAAGAGAACTCCTCCTACATGTACATTGTCTGATCATATGTAACCATCTTGGATTACTCTCATTCATTATGTTTCCCATTACCTGCCGATGATGAAGCATTCACTATGATCTTCCTTCGACGGATTGATTCTTGTCGACTTCAGCTCATTATCCAGGAAGTTGATCTATAAACTCCCTTCCAATACCTTAGAGCTTGCATGCATCAATGGAAAGTTCTTCGCACTCGATGACAGGTTCTCATAATTGGCCCTTGATCGAGTGGTTTCACAAGTGTTCCATTTCAGTTCCTTATTCACGCTTAGTGAATTGTAATAATGGTACCTTAAGAGCCATTGGCATTATGGGTGGTTTATCTCGCGTTTGTTAATGGTTCACATCATTGGTCGATAATCAAGTGATTTTCTAGCATGTTCGACTTCAGCGCGTCTATTCACATGTTAGAATTTGTACTTTGATTGAGTCGTATTGTTGCGCACGACCCTGGGCTCAAATTACAAAAGTCTAGGTTGCGAGGAATGATGAATTCATGATTGTATACATGATCCTTTTCTTGATGGATAGTTGCGCCTATGCCATGGATTCATGTATTTTTATATGCCTCTCTGATTTATCAGGCATGACTATGAGTTCATATATGTATATGTATGTTTGACTTGCAGGTTTTCCAACAATGGTATCTAGTTCCTTGCATCTACTCATAAATCATTTCACCCCTCACTCTTGTTCAACCTTCATGCTTTAGGGGGCATCTGTTACACAGTAATTTGTCACCATCCTTGTACTCCCTATTCCTTGATCTTGGAGGGCCTCTACAGTAAACCTTATGTACTTCCCTATCATGAAGAACACCTCTCTGAGTCACTTTCCATCTGCAAAGCATTTTCCCTTTACATCATTTCCAGAGATACTCCCCTTAAACCTAGTTTTAAAGGTCGGCGCTACCCTCAATTTCTTCCTTGCGCCGATTTGCTGAGAATAACACTGAGCCTTGCGCCAACCAATGATGTTATCCCTTGATTACCCATGCCAATCCTCTCCTAGAAAGTTTTTAAAAATGGAATTGAAGCTTCCAGATCTAGAAGCTTTGTAGCCGGAGCTCTGGTAAATGGTTAGTCGAGATAGAGCTGAGATAGATTATTTGGGCTCCTTTCCCCTATTAAGAAGGAACTAACCCAAGAGATAAGGCTTCCTCCCATCATAAGAGGAACCATATCCCCTCTCTCATGCCTATATAATCCCCTGCTATTCCAACCTCTGCTAGTCTTGGATGAGCTTTGGATGCAGCTTGGAAGATTGGAGAGCTTGCTAGTCTTAGCTCTTAATTTATGCATGTTAAAAGATTATAGAATGTTTTGGTGTGAACAAGGAGAAAGAGACCTTAAAATCCCATGATTGAGGTGTTTGAGGAGATGTTGGAGTGATGCTTGGGATTCGGAGCCATCGAAAGAAACCTGCAACGCTAAGGCGAAGGTTGTAATTTCCGTTTGGTCATATTAATACAATTGATGTTTTATTTCTTATATCAATTGCAATGTTGTATTTGGTAGCTTAAGACTCCTTAGCCTCTTAAGTTGATTGGATTCGATTTTATGTTATCATGTTTGTTGTTGTTTCTTGCATGTTTCTTTCAGGTACTTGGACAAAAGGAACGAAAGAAAGCTAGAGCAAGGAAGCAAGATCACCATCAAGTGGATTATCGTTATAAGAGGTAGGCCCTCTTATTCGATTCTAATCTAAGGGAATTTACATTATATTGTCTTGTTCGTGGCTCGTTATGGGCTTGAACGGTGGGCGGGTGTTGTGTGTGTCGTGCCCTGCGTGTGCGTCACGCCCTTGCCTATGTGCGCCGCGCCCTTGTCTTCACCTCCAAGCGAATCCAGTTGCTCGCTTAAGCCTCTGACTGTATGCGCTGCATGCAAAACCCATTGCGCCGTGCTCTGGGTATGCGTCGCGTGCTTGAGAAAACTAGATTGTGGGTAGGGTGCGTGTGCGCCGTGCCCTATGTGTGTGCCACGCTCCTAGTTATATGCACCGCGCTCTCCTAGGTTGCCTCCAACTCAGTCGATCGCTCACCAATGCACACTCACGCCCTTCCAACACTTCTTCAAGACTTGTAATGGCACAATGCATTTGTTTATGACCAAAATTTGTATATATAGCCTTAGAAGAGATGGGTTTAATTTTTTCCTCTTCAAAAACCCATTTTTCTAATGTTTGAGTTTTGCACTTTTTCACTCACTTTAAAACACACTGATTTTCACTTTCCCTTTGAAATTTTTGCTCGAATGATGCAATTTTCGGCACTCTTTGCGGGGGTTGCAAGACAGGACATGTGGCCACGGAAACCATGACTGCATCTGAAAAAATCACTTGACGACTTTTTTGAAAATTTTGCCATAAATGACAATGTTTGACTTTTTCTTCAAAACAGAGTTTTGAAGAAGAGTCGGAGTCTATCCACATGATGATGAAGCTTTTTGAACCATAAATGTGTAAGGGCCTCACTCTGGCCTGCATGGCTCTACATGGACATGTTCAAGTACCAAATTGATGAATTCCTAGACCAAGACCTCGAAATGACCTTTGTCCTTTAAAGGACCAAACCTTGATTGTCATGGACTTTGATGATGATTGACAAAAGACCTGAGCCAGCAGGAGCCAGACATGAGGGGGGAAAATGACTATAATGACCTTCTCCATCAGTTTATGGCATGCCCCTAGCGGAATGCAACTGGGAGAATGGAGCGGGACACCTAATCATGAAATGCATAAAGAGTTTTGATCTCTGGCAGAGGACTGACCAGACCGACTCTAACAATATGAATGAAAAATAACACTTAACACACTACAGGAATTAATGGATGAATCTTGTGATGAATTTGGGCCCTTTCTTTCTCACAAGATTCCCCAGAAAAAGGAACTAAGAAGGAATGCTCAGAACAATATTTTATTCATCTATCAATGTATCATATTACAAAAGATTCAAGTTCCTTTACTTTCAGCAAAACCTTCCCATAGTCTGTTCGTAGTCCATCTAATGATGATGTCTCCTCTTTTTAAAGAGGAGACATCTATTATACAATTGATTACATTATAAATCCCATCTTTAACCCGATATGCTAAAATACGATAATTGGTTCTTCCATTATTAAAATGCTGTTAAAATGGTTGTGACAATGTCGGCTTTGGAATGTAGTTGTTGCGGTCAGTGTAACAACTCTTTCAATGATCTCTTCTTGTTGCTGTCGAATCTTATATGCAAATCATGGTCTATTTCAGCAATGGGATTTGCGCATTGTTCTAACTGTTTCAGCAACGTAGGCCGCAATGATAAATCTGTAGTCTTCAAACTGTTTCGACAACTATATATTTCCGATCAATGATTAATTATGAAAGTAATGTAAAATTATATGTAAAACAAATTAAACATATAGTAATGAGAAGAAATGTTATATGCCTTTGGAAAATGGATTAAAGTATTAACATAGTCTTTAGATATGGATTGAAAAAGGGTGGAATGATAGCAAAATATGTGAGCAAAAAGGTACAATGTAGGGTCCTGACAATATTATGTGATGTTGCTCCTCTTGAAGTGTGTGATGTATTATTAGGCCAACCATACTTGTGGAAGCGTCATGTTGTGTATGAGTCTAGGCCTCACACTGTTATTATTTCTTTGGGAAATTAGTTATATAGGATACCGAAGGTAGCACCGCCTACCGCCATCTCTTTGATCTTTGCAAAGCATGCAATAAGATCATTTCCTAGACCAAGAAATTTATCTTCCTTATGATTCGCCCTCAGGGAATGAAGAAGATTGTGGTCACATCCACGGCCTCCAGACAAGGCTCCTCCACACAACAACAACAGATGGACAAGGTCGTGGAAGAGTATAGGGACATCTTGACCTCACCCATGGGGTACCCCTACATTCTCAAGTCAAGCAGTCCATTAATTTGACCCTTGGTGTGCCGTTAGCCAACAGAGCGATCTATCGATGCTCTATCCTAGAGAAAAATGAAATTAACAGGTAGATTCAGGAGATATTGCATAAAGGGCACATCAGTCCAATTTCATCACCCTGTGGGAGGCCGATCATGATAGTGCAGAAGAGGGATAGGCCCCGAAGACTATGTATTGACTATCCTGAACTAAATAAGATCATTGTCTCGAATATGTATCCAATCCCATGAATTGATGACATTCTAGACCAACTCAAAGGGGCCAAATGCTTCAACGAGATTGACTTGAAGTCTGGTTATTACCATGTACCAATCGAACACTTTGATGTGTGGAAGACTGCCTTCAAATCCAAGGAGGGCCTTTTCGAATGATTGGTCATGCCTTTTTAGTTAACGAATTCCCCCACAACCTTCATGAGTTTAATGGAAGACATCTTGAGGCCCTTCACCAAGTCATTCGTGTTAGTGCATTTGGACAACATCCTGATCTTCAGCTAGAGTTGGGAACAACACCTTCACCATATTCGACAGGTCCTCCAAACCCTGTGACAACACAAATTGTGTGTCAATTTGGAGAAATGCACTTTTTGTATGACCTAGGTTCAATATATGGGGTACATCATTGATGAGAGGGGTGTGCATGTGGACCTAACCAAGATACAAGCTATTTAGGATTGCCCAACCCTTAGCAATCTAATAGAGCTTTGAAAATTTCTAGGTCTTGCCAATTTCTACTGCAGCTTCATGTTGGGGTTCTCTCATATTACTCAGCCTTTGAGTCAAGTCACCAAGGGTGGAGTGAAAGCAAAGTTATTTTGATATGAATCCCAAGATGAGGTCTTTATTGAGTTGAAGCATCACCTCTTCTCTGCACCAATGCTCGCATTACCAAACCTTCAACAACCTTTTGATATTGAGACAGATGACCCTAAATATGTTATTGGTGCATTTCTTACTCAGTAGGGGCATCCAGTGGCATATCGCAATGAGACACTTTTAGACACAGTATGAAAGTATCCCACCTATGACAAAGATATGTATTCCATTATGTAGACCTGCCAATAATGGAAGCATTACATTATGGGGAAGTAAACAATCATCCACATAGACCACTAGCCCCTGCAGTTCATATAGACACAAGGAAAGTTGCAGAACAATCGCCATCAGAAATGGTCCACCTACCTGCAACAATTCCATTTGAACATTAAGTACAAGAAGGGCAACACCAATAATGTTGTAGACTGCCTCAGCTGATCGCCAATCATGGCATTGACCACTATGATCGACTCTTATGGACATGAGAATTCGGGGTGGCTACATCTTTATAAGAGCTATCTAGAATTTGGTAACACATACTAGATGCTCCTGGAAGGCAATCATGTTCCTCCTTTTCACCTCCAGGGTGCACTTTTATGCCACCTAAGACACCTTTTTTCTCCTTCAAGTGAGTGTGCCAAGATGATTTTGGAGGTGCATTACAATCGGGTTGTAGGACATTTCAAAGTAACGAAAATAATGGCAGTGTTACAGAAGTATTTTTATTAACTGAACCTTCGACGGGATGTTGGGAAGTATATTAGATCTTTCACTGCCTGCACCATTGCTAAACTGACCATCAAGAAGCAAGGCCTATATACTCCTCAACCTATTCCTAGTCGGCATTTGGAATCCATCTCCATGGATTGCATGTCGGGTCTTCTTTCTACTAAGCATGGCAACGACTTCGTTTTCATGGTCATCGACCAATTCTCTAAGATGGCCATTCTAGCGGTCTGCAAGAAGAGTATCACTACAGAAGCCATTGCTAAGATATTCTTTGAACGAGTGTGGGTACACTTTGGGATCCCACAGTCCAATATCTCAAATCGATATAATAGGTTCCTAAATACAATTTGGTCAAGCCTCTGGTCAATGTTGGATACCAAGATCACTAAGTCCGTGACCTTCCACCCCAAAATTGATGGCCAGACAAAGGTCGTCAACATGATGATCGTGCACATTTTGCACATGTACAACTTGAAGCATCCATGCACATGGGATTAAAGCCTCCCTTATGTCCAACACACTTACAACAAATCTCTCCATAACTCAACTAGCCACAACCTCTATGAGGTGGGATTGGGATTCCATCCACTATATCCCATTGATGTGGCCATACCATTTGCAGCTACTCAGACAGATTCGGCTCATGTCTAGATCGAACATGACAAGACTAACAGCTTCATCGAGCACATTCAACACATCCGCCAGTAGGTCCATGACATATTGGATAGAGCCAATTCTAAGTACAAGCAACATCATGATCAACATTGGGTGCCACACAAGTTCCAGGTGGGTGCTAAATTTTGGTTACATCTATAGAAGGAGCACCTTGCTTGGCCCTACCACAAACTTTGCCCCTCCAATATGGGTCGTACACCATCACCAAGGTTGTAGGGGAAAATTCCTTCGAGCTTAGCATTCCACCGTTCCTTGGCCTTCACCAAATATTCAATGTGAACTGACTGTGACCATACTTTCCCCCATTATTGGACACATCCGATGTTGCTGAGCAGATGACACCAATATATCTCAACCCCAGATGTGTCAAACAACCATGACTGACAAGATCATGGACACACATATCAAGAACACTCACCAACAGAGGATCCAACAATATCAAGTTGTCAAAGTAGACCAACTCCTTCATGAGAGCAAGTGGTTCACTTGGGACCAAGTTCAACAAAAATTTCCTCACCTCATGGAAGCTCTGCACACAATGGGGACCATTGCTTCCTAAGTGGGGAGGACTAATCCAAGTGGATATTGGTGGCCACTTCCCTATTCACCTAGACCTCTAGTCGGTTTCATCTATCTCCTTGATTATAACAACATTTACTATTTTTTAGCAGTTTTTTTGGGTCCTAAACTTCTAAAGTTGTTTTGACCCCCCTAAACAACGTTTTTTTGAGGTCCTCAACAAGCCCATTGCCATAGGCAAGGGTTTGCGAAAAATATTGTAGTACTCGAATAGATCTTTTGAACGAGGTATCATATGCACCAAATGAAGATCATATGACCATGTTACGACTCCGAGAAGTTGACTACCCAACTAACCCCAACGAGGCCCACAAACTCTTAGCGTTCCATTTCTCGGGGTTAGGGTTTTGGTTGTTTAGGGTTTTTCTTGTTTTTAAATAATAAAAAGGTCCTTGAGCCTCATTGTAACACAATTTAGAGGCATGTAGCCACCACATCTCTTCTCAGGGATAAGCTACCATTGCCCAAGCTAGTTTATTTCCATTTTGTATGTAACCATATTTTGGTTCTTTGATATTAATGAAATGAAGTTTTATTTCTGTTGCATTTCGATTTTTATGTTTATATCTGTATTCTGTTGTGTTCCTGTATAAGTCCAGATCAATAAATCCCATAGTAAAATATCCTATTGCAAGACTTGGATGAAAGCATAACAAGGTAAACTAATCATTAGGAAATATCCCTCCATAGGGCCAAGGAAATAAGCAGTTAACATAGCTCCCTCAGTGATGGAAAAAGGATAATAAAACTACTTAAAAACATTATGATGTAATTTTTTTTACGAGAAACAAAGTGTTACCATGGGAAATGTAGAAATTAATGCACAACATAAAATATAATAAAACAAACTAAAATAAGGTTGAAAGTAGAGGAAATAGAACAAAGATGTAGAGGTCCCTTATTCAAACTTGGGTGTGCACTACTCAAGACCTCTATGAGGAACCTAAAAGAATAATAGTTGCATTGAACTTAAAAATACACATTTTTCATTAGCATACCATCACAAAAACAACCATATATCTCTAATGAGTTTGATTTCTCCAAGAATGTAGAATGCTTAACAAGACTTAATAACTTTCTGGGGCTAGCCCCTAACTTGTACTTGTACTAAGAGGTTAAATTAATTAGACGTTCAATTAATCCTTGATTGAATTCCTTGTATCTCTAGGATCCATATAATAAAGGCCCGCATATATAGGGATAAAATACCTTGACAAATTGCCTCTCCCAAGTTAGCAGTTCAAATGGATCAGGTTAGATGTAGTGCCTTGAAGGCTTGGAAACCTCTAGAGGTGGATGAAGGGAAACAAACATCCTTATTCCTCCCACCATGTTGGAATAGGAATCCTCCTTTGATTTAACGTTCTTGGATCATGGGTTGGTGTAGCATGTAGGTATCCCTAAAAGCATGAAACAAGAGCTAAAATAAGACACAACACACACTTAGTCACATTCCATCAATCGATCAATTTCGCAAGAACCCATGTACTTATATCAATCATGATCAAAGAGGGTATATAAGATACAAATAAGGTTACAATGTATCAAGGACGGGCCTTGTGATACTACCATGGAGAATCCTATGAAGGATTTTATGGCAAGTCAATACCAAAAGAAGATTGGGAAATGATTATTATGTGACTAAATATTAGAGGGTTGTGGAACCCCTCTAGGATATTGGCCTTGTTTGGATTTGTTGAGATTGAGAAACCAAAGATTTTCTTGTTGCAAGAAGTTGTTGGGGGGGGGGGGGGGGGGGGGGAAGAGGGAAGGGGGAAAGATTGTTGAAATGTTGAGATCATGTTTTAAATTATTGAGATTTCATTGCAATTGATGCAATTGGCATCTTGAGGCTATTGTCACTGGGTGGAGATCAAATGTATCTTTAATTAATGTTTTGTCACTATAGTAAATCAATATGGTGCCTTGTGAATGTGCACATGGATTTCATACGTTGAGCATTTTTTGTATGATATTAAAGCATTTAAAATTATGGATTCTTTTACGTTGAATATTCTTAGGTAATTAAATCAAATCTCAATGTGAAAAGGTGTGCCATTGATTTAACTACGTGTGATCATGGGAACATGTATCAAGAAGAATGTCAATAAAACATGCTTCATTTGAGTGCGTAATAAGAGATGAAATGTGCTCAACTCCCTCTAGTAGTTTTAATGGTTTTGTATATGAATTGAGGTATGTATAATTTGAAATAAATAGGATCACCCTATTCAAATATTGACCTTCCTTGCACATGATTTATCTTAACATGTGATTGTCTTGAAACCTCATGAAATAAATAGATGCATGCAACCTTTTGAAGCTTGATTTCACCTATGTGTGTGTCTGTGTTTTTTTTATATTTATATATTATGTAAAACAAACAACCTGGATTAAAACTCAAGGAGATAAAGAATGCTCATATGTTTGTTTTCTTTCTGTTGCACGATGCACATGGATATGTGGTAGATATCGGAGGCCACCCACCACTTCCACTGTCTCAATGGTTTTTTTTAGGTCCCAAACTTCCAAGGGCATTTTGAGGCCTTAAATGATGTTTCTTGGCGATTAAGGGGGTCATGTTTTGCCATGGCATTCCTTGGTTGTAGAAAATATTTGTAATCCTCAAGTAGTTCTTTCCAATTGGTTGTTGTGCCCAAATTAACATTATATGTAAAAGTTACATCTCTCAGGAGTCAATTTACCAACTAACCACCTTAGAGCCCACAAACCTTTTGGTGCTTCAACTTTTAGGGTTAGGGTTTTAGACCTTTGGGTTCCTTTCTTTAAATTATAAGGTCATTCTATTGGAATATTAGAATAGCTTTTGTGAATGTTATTATCATAGATAGCTACCATCTCTCTCCCTTGAGAGATAGCTACCATAATTTTCGCTAGCTTGTGCTCTACAATATTTTATTGTTTTATTTATCAGTAGAAGTGGGGTTTTCACTATATATTGTGCTCTTTGCTATACTTCTCTTTATGTGTTACATTTCCTTTCCTACCTTTCATTTCATTCTTGGTACAACCTGGATCATTGCATAAGACAACACACAAACCACGTTAAAGCTTGAGATATTTGCATTTCCATTATTTCATATAAAACTATACATACATTTGGATGTTATCTTCCAAGGAAATAAATAATTAAGCAAAGCATAATTATAACAAAAAAAAAACAAAAAACATAACAACAACAATACTTAGTAGAAACAAGGAATTAAATATAAAACCAATTTGAAAATAAAAAGATCAAATAATGTAGCCTGGATAATGGTAAATAAGAAACATGGATTCTGATTTTTTGTTCTTGTTGCATGTAGAAATGATAGATGGAATGGAAAAGAGGCTAGAAAATTCTGAATAGAAGACAAAGCTAAAGAGCAAAACTAAAACATTAAAAAAGATCATTGAACTTAAATTAATTTACAAAGATTTTGAAAGACAACAATGCAGGATATGAAGAATCAGGATTTTTTTTATAGATAAGACAAGAGGTGATTAGAATATTGGAAATATATCCAATATAACACATTCTTTAACATGATAGGCATCCTTTATCCTCCTGTAAAAAGATGGACTAGAATTGTCCAAAACTTGTCCCAATGTTTTAAGCACCATACAAGAATATGTAAGACCAAGAACAATGACTCCCCATTTGAAGGAATTTATAAACTTGGCATGGAATTTACATTACCTTTGCAATATTTTTGATGATTGGTGCTTGATAGAAAGTCAAATAATTAACTAGCCACAAAGAAGTACAAAAAGTAACCCACACTCAAAACCCAAAAAAAGTTTAAAACCCTCGTAATATTTTACACTCTTGGGGAACATCCTGCTATTAGTAGATGTTACTAATTCATGAAGAAAAATTTCAAATTGAATGAATCCAATCAACTAAATTAGCAAGAGGATCTTTGCACACCTTTCTTGTCTTTCTCCACCCTTACATACTCCCATCTCCACTCACAAGTTCACATTTAAAGATCAATAAGAGATGTTATCTCAATTATGGAATTGGTAAGAAGTTCAGAGAGCCCTAACCCAAACTCTAGCTAACCCTATGTTGAATGAGACTCCGCCAATTTAATGAAGACCTAAGAATAACATGAAATGAACTTAATAAATCACAGAGTGAAGCTTAGGAATCTTGTCATTATTTTTTAATTTTTTCCCATATGTAAAGCTCAATTGTGCATGATTGTGCAAGTCCTTGTTAGGAATTTTCAAAGATATACAACATTATTTTAATTATGGGATCTCAACACATTTCAAATCCAAAATAATAATTGAAGGTTTATGAGCATTGATAGGAAGGTGATCCTCGCCAAAATGATTTTCTATGCTTTGTCTTCAAATCCTAATTCGAAGGGGGGTCAGATTTGATCTCTAGGAAAACAACAAGTGCATCAAACATAACTTCCAAACATAAGGATTGTACACCACCATATGTTTTGTTTTTCTATATATTTGAAATTTTATAAGAAAATCTATAATATCTGGGCACCAATAATCCTCTACCCATACGATTTATGCCTTTGCAGAAGACTATGCACATGCAATTTGTAATTCACCTTGAATTGAAAGCATAGTGATATTCCACCTTGAATCAATAAGAAAGTGTCTTAAATCTACCATTTGAATATAGTCATACCATTGTTAATGAATTCTTTGTCGAAGGCATTGAAGCTTGCTAGTTGTTATTAAACAAATTTGGTGCACTATGCTCCATTTATATTTGTTTTTAGGAAAAAACTGTAACTTTATTTATAGAAATAAACACACTTGAATTTTGTAAATACACAAACAAAGTGTGTATTCATACAAGATCTACCCAGATCTATGCAGTGGCCACAAAAAAAAAAAAAAAAAAAAAAAAAAAAAAAAAAAAAAAAAAAAAAAAAAAAAAAAAAAAAAAAAAAAAAAAAAAAA
>APFE030498912.1:5554-17512 GCA_000404065.3 Pinus taeda | reverse complement strand
AGTGAAGGCCAACCTTAGTGGCAGTAGTGGGAGTGGCTCAAAGATGAAGTAGGAGGAGGAGAATGCAACTTTGGCATCGAAGGGATAGTAGAAGTCGAAGCGAAAGAAGGACATCTCAAAGGTGAAATATTTCAGTTGTGGAAAGATGGGGCACTATGTATCCCAATGTCCTTTGAAGAAAAAGGAAAAGGATGAGAAACATGATCCTAAGGCTGCTTCAACAAAGATTGATGAAGATGAGTTTGCCATGAGTGCCCACTCATCTCCAAGAGGGAGTTGGGGCAATAGTGAGCTGTAGTCGGGAGGACTGCATGTGGGAAGGATCCTTGAGGAGTCCACCTCTTGGATCAATTCCTTGCTATAGGAGCGCAAGATTCAACAGTAGCAAGATGGAATTAGTGTCAGATAATGTAGTGGAGTGTTTGTAGCACAAATGCAGTAGATGGGAACCAGAGATTGATCATTGCATAGAAAGGTTGGCAACAGTGTAGTTGGCATAGTGTAGGAGTCAGCAACAACGCAAAAAATTCAAAGGGTTAGAATCAATAGCAATCATATTTCGACATTCATTTCATTATGCTGAAAACTTTTTTTCAGTTGCTTCTCTCAGCAATTGAGTTATAGTGCGGATGTAGTGTTTGCAGTGATAGTGCTAGCAGCGTATGAGATGCATAGTTTGAGAGGGAATTGTAGTACAGATGCAATAGTGGTAGTGGAAGTGTCATGGGAAGCAGTACAATAGTAAAAATAACATAGTGTTGGTGGCAACAAAAGTGTAGAAAGGAGGTGCTTCAGAAACAGAGCAACATGCAGGTGGACATTATTGTTAGAGCACTTTCCTCGCTAAGAGAGAGTGTTAGTTTTTGGTAGCATAAGAAGTGATATATCCTTGAAAATTGGTGGAGACACTAAGACACATAAATTCTAAAGAACCCAGAAACCATTTGGTGAAATTCCATATGGATTATATTTTATTAAAATAATTAATATTTTTAATGGAGTTCCTAAGTCTAAACTTAGGGAAATTAAAATATTAATGGATATTAATCAAAATATGGGTGAGAATGATTTAGAAGGCAGATCAAGTCATGTCTTAATGTTAGCTATTGATTAGAGACTTAATCTCAGTTGTTGAAGACTCAGCGGGAAAAGTATAAAAAGGAGGCTTAGGGTTCATTTGGAAAAATGGGAAACTATGCTTTAGTGTACTTGAAGATAGTTTCATTTTTTCACAAGCTCGAAACATGGGAAAAAATATGCTTGGATTTGGTTTCATTTTTACACAAGATTGAAACAAAAACAAACTATGTTTGAGATAATTTTGCATGCCCCCATAATAATAAATCAATTCAAGGTTACATGCCCCCCAAGCTTCATTTCATTCACCTAAGTAGATTGTTGGTTACTAACAAGTTGATGGAATGAAGGTTCACTTACGAGATCAAGTGATAGATTCAACTAAGAATTTACGAGATCTAATCAAAGATTCAAATTCTAAGGGGATTTGTTTCATTTTTTAAAGAGCTTGACACAAGAAAAGAACCATGCTTATGACACCTTGTTTCATTGTTTAACAAGCTTGACACAAGTAAAGGAACTTTTCTCATGGGAAATTATTTCATTTTTTAACGAGGTTGACAGAGTAAAATAACTATGATCATGATACTTATTTCATTTTTAAATGAGGTTGACACAGTAAAAGAACTATCCTCATGGAGACCTATTTAATTTTTTAACGAGGTTGACATAATAAAAGAACTATCCTCATGGAGACCCTTAATCATGGACTATAAGAGACCATGGCTTCCAAGAGGTTCTCATCAGATGGGAGAACAACACTCTAGAAGGGATACATGTCCAAGGATCCAAATGAAAAATTGGGCTCCAATGCCCTTGGTACGTGATGTACTACATCACCTACTAAATAATCAGTAGATGCGGGTATGGAACAGGTGGCCACGTAATTAACCTGTGGCGGGGGTGATACCGCTTGCATATAAGAACCATTTAGGGATGATGGTTGATTGGGAGTTGACTCAGGACCAATGAATGTAAGTTGATCAATGATCAAAATTCTTCCTTCATTCCGGAAACACATCACATGAAAGAGAGAAGAGACAAGAGTGCCCATGACATAATCATAGTCACAACCAAGGAGTAGATTAGAATAGAAAAGGCATTGGACAACCATCATGGTTGACTAGTTCCTCTGTTAAAATCTAACAAATTCTTGGTGATAGGGACAAGCTGAGGAGAACCTAAAGCTTGCCAAGTAGTTGAGGACAGAATGCTAACATATGCGCCCTCGTCTCCGATTGTGTTAGGTATGAACATATTGTAAACCTTTACTATAATATGGAAAGGCACATAAGATGGAAGACGATATCCTGCCAATTGACTCCAATCAAAATAAGTGACTAAACTACCCGGAAGGGGGTTTCATAGGAAAGTGAGATCTGCCCCCTTGCACTATGGGAATAGGAGAACTGCTCTCATGCACCTTGGGAATGATATTATTTCCCTCCATTTCATTCGAAACTGAAGAAACCAGAAGAACCTGAGTAGTATGAGGTTCACTCTCTATCGAAAAGGTACAGTTAACTGAAGGTGGAGCGGAGTCTACCGTTTGCTTAACCAATGGTTGGTTAAGATGAACTCATGAGACTCAATTTAAGAGAGAGTGGGGTTGACCAAAGATGGCTTTTGATTAATCACTTGATCAACTAGCGAAGGATTAGGGGAAAGCTCTCAATAACCAATCGGAAGACGAAAGTTGAGGCTGGGAAGTTGTATGGTTTTCCAACTCTTTGGAAGCCTAATCCAAAAGAGGACAAAGGTGAATGGGACAGTTAGCTTCACACAACTTACATGGAAATTTGAATTTTCCCTTTTTCCCATGGACCTTATTATTACTAGTTGAAGGTTTATCACTAACATGATCTCCATAGGCTAATGAAAAAGGTTGATGTGAACTTGTGGACCACATTTCTAAGACCTTGGAAATACCAGGACAATTTCGAAGAAGGTGGTCACCCTTACACAGCATGTAACAAAATTTTACTTTCCGAGCTGGTTGGAATATTTTTCTACATCATTTGCATCCATAGCAATGGTTGCTTGGTTGCCCCCTTTCTTATTTTTCTTCTTCTTCTTCATCCTCTTCTTCTCCTTCTTAGCTTCCTGGTTACTAGAACCCAGACTTTCACCAGGTGAAGAGGAAGAACGAGGTGAAGAAATAGGTGAATAAGGTGAGGGGTCAACTTTAGGATCAATTTTAGGTTGCTGTTGTTCAACTGGAGGAGAACTCAGTTGAAAAGTAGTTTGGAGACTCAAAATTAGTGAGTTTGAAAATAACCAAACTGGTAGACCAATGGTCAATCGAGGAAGGGACAACATTTCCATATAGGGAGCACTAGTATTTCCAAAAGAAGGAAAAGAACTAGGATTCACATTAGAGGGGTTTTCTTGACTGGTAGACTCAAGAAATGTTGCCATCAGTATTAACCTAAGATCTACTAAGAATTATTTCCACAGAAAGGATGTTGTTCCACGGTCAATTAATTGATTTTAGAAATTAACAAAACAAATAAAAGAGGGGTAAGATAGGCAAGAGAGTTTAGCAAGTATCTGTGAACCACAATATACACCTTAGCCAAAACCAAGGACTTAACATATGGCAACCAATCTCCTTAAATGCTGTGTTCGGTATATCATGTTTACAAGGCGGTTGACTCAATTACATATGGCTAAAAGATAACAACCAAGTGGGGTCTCCCAATATATATGCGACGATATGAGAAGCACAAGTTTGTTTTAGCATTGTATAATGCATAACCATTTGATGAGAGTGTTCCCATGTACTTGCCATACATGGAGCGCCTCCAATATACTTGAAAGTACTGGAGAACAATCCTATATACTTCCATACGTGGAATGAGATTTAACCCTCGGGATATAGTGTTGGCAGATAACGAAAGCTGCTAGGTTTATAGATATCGGAACACGTCTCTAGCCTAGACATCTAAACTTTTTTGTTAAGTTCCAAATGCTCCTTAATTTAATTGAGTGAATTTTAACGTTTCTCTTGAATTATGTTTCAAAATTTTATGGCTCAAAGTGATGTTGCCTGAACACATAAGATGCAACTATATGAGCAAAATATTCTTTTCCAATTCGATGAAATCTAAACTAGTAAGGGGAGAGATTTCAAATGGTGATGCAACAAGAAGTAATGCAGCAAACAAAGTGCCCTTAACTAGTTTTTTACTTTTCACTTCCCAAGTGCAACTTTTCAAAAGTAAAATGATTTTCACTTTTACTAAGATGCTCTTATATGAACTTTCACTTTTATTCTTGCTTTAAATGATTTAATGCAACTGATATACCATTTCGTTTTCAATCACCGAAAAATGTGATCTATTTTCAATGATGAATATAAAAGAAAATAAAAAATTCAATCCAACTAATGTAATGCACTTTTACAAAAAGTAAATTTTTGAAATGAAAATTAAATAAATGCAAGATTAACTTCCTTTATCATTACAAACAAACTACTAATGCTCAATCAACAATGGATCAACATTTTCCCAATCATACAAGCAACAAACAATGATTTTAATTGACTCAAAACATCAAAAACTCAATCAAAATTCCACTTTTACTACTTAAAGGACAAGATTGACTCTTGCACACCACAAATAAATTGAAAGAAAACAGACAGAATATGGTGCACACGGAGTAGTGAAATGAATTCAGAGACCAGGACACACAATAGTTTTCAACAGAAACCTTAAAAATTCTCACATTTAACGACCAACGCTACTTTATATAGAAAAACTTGTGCTGATAGGGTCATCAACGATACTCTTCATAGAAAAAATAGTGTTGGAAGCAAAACCCATGCTGGAGTCACCAATTTATTAACCAGGAAATCCCTTCTATGGATAGAAGTGATCCCTCTAGCCCAATGTGTGGGTCTAGTAACAACCGTGACAAAACAAGAAAACTTCCCAAACCTAGGTCAAAATGGAAAATGAGAAAGGGAGATTCAAATCAAGGAGTATTGTACTATAAAAACCATTATAGATAAGCTTATGGGAAGTAAAACATACTTTGTATTAATGATTAAATCAAAGAGGGAAGCATGCAACTCATGCCTTTATGTTGAAAGACTCCTTCAGGATGGTTCCAATTCCAAGCTAAACTTAACAAGCTCTCCTTTCCTCTCTCACCAAAATGGCAGCATCTAAGCACAATTGAGCAAAAGAATGGAAATCAGTAATGACCAACCATTTGGGGATGGAAGGGAGGTTAATTATAGGAAGAGAAAGGGAGTTAGGGACCCACAAAAGAGGGAGGAAGGTCCACATCTTAAGGGGAAGGCCCATAGTGAAAATATCAAGAGCTCCAAATGGGAGATCTCAACCATATCTACAACAACCAATATCTATCTCGATGTTCTCGAAGTTTCTAGCATACAAAGCTTCTACCCCATTTTGGGGAAACCCAAGAGAAGAGTTTCAACATAGATTTTCATATAAAAAACCACGCTGTCTGTGCTAGGGTAAATGAGTGCAACCTTTCATTAGAATATGCAGGAAATGGACCAAAGAGTGTTGGCCCTTAAAATTAGGGTTTTAGCTAACCTTCTTCAGAATTGAATTAGGGAAGTTTTCCTTTGTTTTTTCAAGGATATTTTTTTCTGTGTATCATGATGGATATAATTCATAGTTGTCAACATTTTGGCACTTCGGGATATGGAACAGGAAGTGAACAAGAGGTGTGACAAAATACTATGTAACACGAGGTCATGAGGTTTTGATCTCCCTTCACTTTGCACTTTCCTGTTTTTTCTCCATGGGACTCGACATTGTAACCAACAACTTAGCGTTTAGATGCTAAGGTCTTTTGTTCTTGCCAGGAGGCAATCTTCCTTTATTAACTACTATGTGCCCTTGGTTCTTTGGACCTCCACACAATCATGTGCTTTTAAATATCATAGCCCCCTTTTATCGTAACTTTCTCGAGTGACATCTACACAAGAGTTAGAAGGTCCTCATCCTTCGATATAATGACCTTCAATATTGTTGGCATCATGATTATGGTTTGGCTCTATGGTACAGGTGTTGTACTTGATGGCAACTCACTCACGTGGCAGATCTCAGTTCAGGCACTCAAAATCATGGAAAATGAGATACTCGCAGGTGATCCTAAGAGAAGCTACGGACCTGCAGGTACGCCGACCAAGAAGTGCGGACATATACGCAGGTGCTCCGTTCAGAAGGTGCGGACCCCAGTTTCACTCACTCCAATGCAGAAAAGCGTGTGCACGTGGGAGTCTTTATGAATGGTCCATGGTATTTAGCCCAACATATTTGATCCTATGGTTTTGATCCATGGTTTTGCATCTAAAAGTATTGATCCAAGGTATTGGGTTCCTAGTATTGAATACCTATGGTTTTGGACCATGGTTTGAGTAAAGGCTTGCCTATAAAAAGGAAAGGAGATCACTTGGCTATGTACTTGTAAAAATTGAATATC
The DNA here is from genome assembly GCA_000404065.3 of Pinus taeda. Classification (NCBI taxonomy): domain Eukaryota; kingdom Viridiplantae; phylum Streptophyta; class Pinopsida; order Pinales; family Pinaceae; genus Pinus; species Pinus taeda. The sequence continues at coordinate 10,972 of APFE030498912.1, read as the reverse complement.
TTAAGATCTGAAATTTTGGGTGATTGGTTTTAAAAGCTAGATCTAAATCAAGGAGAAAACTTAAGGCGAATCTATTGATAAGTCGTGATCTCTCGGGTGCATGAACAGATCTGTGGATCTGACTGACTATGGCACATTGGAGGACTGTTAATTTGGCCCTAATCAGAAGTTCGCAGGTGATCCACGGTGTGAGTGCAGGGGTATGCAGTGCAGGAGAAAGCGCAGTGCGGGGGTACGCAGCGCAGCAAAAGGCGTAGTGTGAATTATGCAGCGCAGGAGAAAGCACAGCGCGCGGGTACGCAGTGAAGCAAAAGGCGTAGTGCAAGGTACGCAGCACAAAAGAAGGCATAGTGTGGAGGTACGTTGTCAGGTAGACAGTGCAGGTGCGGATTTGAGCAGAAGTTCGCAGGACAAAAGAACGAGTGGTGCGGGGATACGCAGAGTAGAAGACCGACCAGTGCGGATATTCGCAGGCCCCTCTTGGTGATGTTGCAGACTTATTTTGAAACATTTGTTGTCTATCTTTTATCTATTGCTGCAGAGTTCTGGGTTTAGATTTCTGGTATCACTTTTCTGTTTACAGTATTATGGAGAGTTGGGTGATTCATTGGTTGATTGTATAAGGAGATTAGGTAATCTGCATGTACTTGATGATTATTTGATCTTCTTCGATCCAGTATGAAAATTAATGAAACGTGGTCCTTAAAGAAGTAAAAGAGCTAAGGGGGTTGTAGCTCCCTTCCAGGAGAGACTGGAAAACGAGAGAGAGAGAGTTGTAGCTCTCTGCAGGTTGCAGCCTACGTACTGGTAAAGGACTGCACTAGTACAAAATCCTTGTAAAAGAAGTTTCTAATTGAAAGAAGATAGAGACATATTGCAGCAGGTGGTTTTCACCCACATTGGGTTTCCACCTTATATTTGGTGTTCTTTGGTGTGCCTATCTATTTTTTCTTGTTCTTGTTCATTATTATATGGCACTGACATACAAATTAATGATCAATATCCGAAGAATAAATTTGGAAGGTATATTGAAAAGAATTTGATAATAATGAAAGAGATAGAGACATATTGCAACAATGTTCAAATCAACATCCACGTTCTCCTTCTATGCTACCATAATGCCAATAATGCATTATATGTGCTCCCCCTAAACCTGTGCCATTCGATCGTCGACCAATCCATAAACTAGCAAATGTACGCGTATACCCCATATGAACCTCACGTACAACCAACAGATGAGATTCAAAAACAAGATGATGCATCAACTACCCTCAGTTTTGGCCTGAGGTATTCAAAGGTCTCCCTGGGCAATGGTTTGGTGAGTATATCAGCAACTTGTTCCTTAGAAGGAACATACTCCAACTTGACCTTTTGTTCAAGCACTTGTTCCCTGAGAAAGTGATACTTGATTGGTATGTGTTGGGTCTTCGATGCATGACGGGAATTTGAAAGACTGTTGCACTTGATTATCACATAGATGGATAGGTGGGTACAAGTATTTGAAATCTTGCAAGGTCTGCATCATCCAAAGGAGTTGAGTGAGCAAGTGTAAGCAGCCACAATTCCCGCTTCATTGTAGATAAAGCATCGAACTCTTTTCTTGCTGAACAAGATACTAATTTGGAACCCATAAAGAATGCACCACCACTTGTGCTCTTCCTATCATCCACGCTTCCGGCCCAATCTGCATCTGTATAAGCATGAAGTTTGAGATCTGTATCTCTAGGATACCATAAGCCATAGTTTTGAGTTCCTTGAAGGTACTTGAAAATTCTCTTCACTTCCTAAAGATGAGTTTCCTTTGGATTTTCCTGAAATCTTCCAACTATTCCCACTGCATGCATGATGTCTGGTCAGGCACCTGTCAAATAAAGTAGACTTCCAATCATAGATCTGTAGGTTGGTTGATGTACTGCTACTGATTCATCATTTGCACTAAGACTGCATCTTGTAACGATAGGGGTACATACTAGTTTCAAATCTTCCATGCCATACTTCTTCAGAATCTGCTTGAGGTACTTGGTTTGAGACAAGAAGATACCGCCTTCATTTTGTTGGATTTGCAATCCAAGAAAATATGTCAATTATCCAAGCAAGGACATTTCAAATTCTTTCTGAATCACCAAGGCAAAGCTTTGACTCATAGCTTCTTCATTGCTGCCAAAGATAATATCATCTACATACACAACAAGTATTAGCAATTTGTCATTTTCAAATTTTATATAAAGATTGCTATCTGCTGATCCTTTTGAAAAACCTTGTTGATGAAGGTATTTGTACAAATGGTATTACCAAGCCCTTGGAGCCTGTTTAAGACCATAGAGAGCCTTTTTCAGTCTGCATACAATATTTGGATCATTCCCAAGAATAAAACCATCTAGCTGCTCAATGTATACTTCTTCTTCTAAATCTCCATTCAGAAAGGTTGATTTCAAGTCCATTTGAAATACTTTGAATTTCTAAAATCTTGAGAGAGCAAGGAACATTTGGATGGCCTCAAGTCTAGAAATGGGAACAAAAGTTTCTTCAAAGTCTATTCCTTCTTGTTGAGCATACCCTTTACAAACAAGTCTAGCCTTGTTTCTAATTACTTCCCCATTTTCATTCAACTTATTTTTGAAGATCCATTTTGTCCCTATGACATTCTTATCTTTTGGTCTAGGTACCAACTCCCAAGTGTTGTTCTTTTCGATCTGCCCAAGTTCTTCATCCATTGCCTTGACCCAGTATTCATCTTTGCATGCCTCTCTTACATTTTTTGGTTCAGTGGAGGAGAGTAATGCCAAATAGCTTGAGGCTTCTGCAATTGTTCTTCTATTTTGTACACCTGCTTCTTTCTACCCCAAAATATGAGATTCTGGATGATTTTTCTGAACGTACCTAGATGGAGTCTTCTCTTCTATCCTTATCTGTTCCTTTGGTGCCTTTTGAGGTTCTTCTTCATCATCTATCTGATTTGGAGAGTAGTCTTCATCCTCTTCGATATTTTCATGATTTACTTGCCTAGGGATGTATCTTTTTTCATCAACCACTACATCAATGCTGTCAAAAATTCTTCCAAGTCATTTATTGTAACACTTATATGCTTTAATATGGGGAGAATAACCAAGGAGAATGCCTTCATCTGCTCTAGGTTCAAGTTTGCCAAGTTGTTCATCAGTATTCTTAATATAGCATTTGTTCCCAAAAATGTTGAAATGCTTTACCGAAGGAGTCTCACCATACCAGAGCTCATGCGGAGTTTGAGTGCTGTTCACTCGGACATTTGTTTTGTTGAGAATAACAACCGCAACAAATGCAGCTTCACCCCAGAAGGTTGCGGGAGTTCCAAACTCATGAAGCATAGCACGAGCCATTTGTTGGACTGTTCTGTTCATCCTTTCCACCACTCCATTTTGCTGAGGAGTCCTAGCTGTAGAGAATTCTCTTCTTATTCCATGTTCTTCACAGAAATCGAAAAATTCATTTGACGTGAACTCCCCACCTCTGTCGGACCTGAGGCACTTAATTTTGTAATCTGATTCATTTTCAACCAAGTCTTTGAAGGATTTGAATTTTTCGAACACTTCGTCCTTGTGCTTCATAAGTCCTAACCAATCCATCCTGGAGAAGTCGTCAATGAATAATATAAAGTATTCTTCTCCTCAAGGTGACCTTGTCCTAAATGGACCACATACTTCTGTATGGACTAGCTCAAGAGGCCTGCTGGCTGATACTTCCTTCTCAGGGAAGTTAGTTCTGGTTTGCTTACCAAACGAACATGATTTTCATATGGTGTTGTCTGGAATTTTGATGTCTGGAAGACCACGAACTGCCTGGTATTTGCATGCTTTCCTTATTTGTGAAAAGCTTAGATGCCCCAACCTCCGATGCCATAACCAGTATTCATCATCCTTGCTCAAATAGCATTGTTGTTATCCTTCTTCAAATATGTATAAATTATTTGGAGTTGTTATGCCTTTGATCACTGTTCTTCCTGTATCAAGATCACGAACACTACACCCATCTGATCGAAATATTACATCAATTCCATTATCGCACATCTGACTGACACTCAATAGATTATGCTTCAAGCCATCAACATACAAAACATTTCCAGCTTTGACCTTTTGTAGAGCCTCTATTCTACACCTACTTATCTACCATTTTTCCTCAATCTTTCCTTATCTTTCCTTCACTTTTGCCTCATTTTCACCATAAAACCACCCAGATCATTACATTAGGTGTTATTAAGCATGATCAAGCAAGTTTTGCTAATGGATAACTATTTGTTTAGATTTTGACTTACTTGCAGGAATCCCGCAGCTATCTGATGATCCTGCAGCTATCTGAAGATCCTGCAGCCTTTTTGTTAAACGCAATGTTCCACGTGTCGGTTTTCCAGATGAGCCACATGGGCACTTAGGTGTCAACGTGCTCGAGGTTCCTGTCCCATTTTTCCAGCCATCCACATCATCTTTATCCATGGTCAAAGCTGGGCAAGTCACGGTCAACTCAAGGCAGTTTAACGGTGATTGTGAGCTGCTTGGTCACGTCATCTTAAACGGTGATTTGTCCACGTTCTACAGATGGCAGGGGACATGATCCAACATGGGATTCATTACCCATGACGACAGAACCACTAACTCTTCCACGCAGCTGCATGAAGTGTCAAGGAACTATGAATACGCATAACAATTTATTTACTTTTCAGTTAATCAGTTGCACGGATAGGCTATCTTAGAAACTTCTATAAATAACTGCGTCTGTGTACGCTCATTAGGCTTTTTATCAGTTGTAATTTGATGAACCTGTGTTACATTTTAAAGCATTCTGAACTCTGTTTTTAGTGCTATCCTAGCACTCTGTTTTATACATTTTCTGCAATGAAGAAATCGACATAGCACTGTTTTGAAGTTTCCAGATCTTTGAGTTTTTCTTGTGGTTGAATGGACAGAGGGCCCCTGCTCATTTCTGCCACTGTAAAGTATTTTATGAGCAGTATCATTTTCTTTACTTATTCATTTCTTTAAGCATGTATAGTTTCTTTTATTTGTTTTCCTTTCTTTCAAGCTGATCAGTGTTATTTCCTTGCAGCTTTCTTTTAGCCCGGGATTTATGTGTGTATTTGCTTTAATGTCTAATGGTAGTTGCAGTTGTCTTATTCATTATGCTGCCCTCTTTACTCTGTTTTTCTAGACTAGTTTTAGTGTAGTTTTACAAGTTGGATGCTAACTAATTTATGCTCTCTTTATCATGAATAGCTTATCTTTCAAGAGAACAGAACATTGATTAATTGCAGCGTGTATTTGAGTAGACTTGGCTTGTGATACTAACACTTTTTCCACTTGTTACACATAATCACATATGTAGGAAGCAGTATGTTGGAAAAGGCTTAGTAGTGTTACAATTTGTCAAATAGAGTAGATTAGAGTTTTT
>APFE030498908.1:19541-43805 GCA_000404065.3 Pinus taeda | reverse complement strand
ATCCTCTCTAATGCATTATGCTTCATCCCTCTAATAATTCGGAGATAGTGTTCCAAAACTTTGTTGGTAAATTTCTTTATCTTATTTTTGGTGTCTGGATATTACCATATTCTATTATACATTGTTGAGACTCTTTCAGCAGGTCCAAGTTCATCTCTAATAAATAATTTCATCATTCCTTCATTAGTTGTTATAGTGTCACAGGGATGCTTCCAACGGACTTGATTTTTCACAAAGGATACAAAGGCTCTCAACTAAACATCCCCAACATATGGTATAATATCAAAGATTCATTCTCCAAAATAGGCACAACCATGCAAGTATAATTCACACTTTAAATGTTGTTACAGAAAGGTGGCATTTTGGAAAGTTTCTAGTAAGTATTAGGCCTCCTTCATCTCATATGGTTATTTATCCTTGAGGGATTTTAATTGAAAAAGGAAGTGTTTCTGTTACATATACAAGGAATGGGATGGATAAGGAGGTCTGCAACTCAATATGTTGTTAACAAGTTTGTACATTCACTCATTTTCTTGTTGTAATAGTTGTACTTCCCCTTGAAATTCTTCTACTTGTAACATTGCTTCCTTCATTTCTTTCAGAATTTTTATTAAGTCCTGAAACTTCAGCTTATCATCCCAATTCCTCTTAAGATCATCAACAATTTCTTTATGTTGTTTCAGAGGAATGAATTCATCCTTCACCAAAATCGATAACTTTTACCATTTCTCGAACTCTTCAAGCAATAGTGTTAACTTCAACAACTCTTCATATTTTAACCGATTTATCTTTGTTATTATTACAGTAACAAATACAACATCTTTTTTTGGAATATTTATTCATTCCCTTTCTCCTCCTAATGCACTATATCAGCTACTAGTTCTTGTGTAATAGCAACATCGTCAATAATTTCTTTTGGAATAGCAACCAATTTTATTTCAGTTTTCTTTGTTTTAGTTATTGGTTCTTGTGTAATAGGAGCATCATAAATTGGTTCTTGTGGAATAGCATATTGTTTTTCTCCATCTTGTTTTTCTTTAATTTTTTATTCTTGTGTAACAACAACACCTTCAGTAGGTTTTTGTGGAAACGTTGTTTGTAATTCTTCATCTTGATATTTAACTTTGATTCCAACCAAAATAGTGATTGGACATTCACAACCTACTTCCTCAAGCACTTGTTTACACCCTTCACACAATCTTACTATTGTACCATCAAGTAACACTATTTCTCCCACCTCTATTAGGTTTACTAGTCCATTTTGTTTCCTAAACTGAAGTTGTTCCTCAACCATGGCAAGTTGCTTCTTTAAATTTTCATTTTCCTCCTTCATTATTAATTTTCTAGAACAAAGAGGGTCAATTTCAAACTTCCTTGGTAAAGTGACACCTTCATGTTCCTTTGTGAGCTCTTTCTCATTTTGTTGTTCCTCAGGTTTCTTCAATTTTGGTGATGCAGCAAGAAATTATGTTGCTAGGGTACATTATTTTACAAGCTCTTCCTCTTTTTCTTCATTTTTTTAGCCCTCACACCCCTTTTTTTTTTGTTATAATAGTAAATTCCTCAAGTACTGGGGTATTCAATGGTGTGACAGCTACCCGCACTTGCTTCTTAGGGTTATTTCCACCCAATGGCTTCTTCAATGACCTATTTTTCACCCTTGATTGCAAAGGAGTCAAATTTTCAAATGCTTCCATAAATTTCCTAGGTGTTTATTTTTAAGGAACCCCTACTTCAACTGACATTGTTCCACATTCCCATATTTCAGCAATCTCTACATCAGGCCCTTCTTCTTCAATAAAGCATCCATAATTGTTTCTCTTGGACCGTCCACTAGATATATCCAAGTTTTCTTCAATGTGTGACATTTGTCCTTCAATAGATGTATCAGAATACACTCTTAGGGAACTCCATATTTTAGGGTTTCAACGATAATATTTAGGAGGTGTAGCCACTCTTATTTGTCTACGAAGTGTAACTACCTTATTTTCTAGTGTTGTCTTAGCACTTACCTCTTGTTCTTCACCTTCACTTTCCTACCAAAGCATTTGCATCCATATTATTGTAGTGAATGAATTATAATCAACTTAATTAGTGTAAGGTTGGTTAAACAGGTCATGGATGTTTTTCCACATGCATTTCCTCTGCCATATGACGTAATGACTTAAATAAGTAATAGGGAAAATTTATTAACTATTCATTAAAAAGATGTGCCAATAACTAAAAATCATAATGAAATATTGTCCCAAAGCATCCCTTTGTTTCTGGGAAACTAGTGTCTTTTCGATCTGCTAGCCCTCTAGGATTGGCAACTTTCCTAGAAACAAACAATCAAAGCAATTTGTGATTTCCTCTATGTATAATAGAAAAGAGAGAGAGCCAAAGGAACTAACCTATATCTTCCGCTTAACTCCTTGCTTGATCTCTCTCCCTCTCAACAGAGCTTGTAACTCCTCTCCTACTTATCCCTCTTAGAGAATACCTGTGGAGACAAAGTAACGAAACACCATCAAAGCATCTTGATCTATTATATCATAAGCATTGCAGAATCAGAAATACAATGAACATACAATGGCATTCACAAATAACAACATTCACAAATACACGATTGTATGGAGGAAAATTCAAAGAACTTTATTAAATATGAAGGGATAATTAAAACCCAGTTATCTGATCCAACATCATCCTCCTAGCATCAAAGCCTTCTTCACCTCATGAAAATCAAGATCACCCAACAATACAATGCTCCTTCTCAAAGACAAACTATCAACACTTCCTTGCAAATTACAAAATTCCAACCTCCAGATCTCTCAGATGAGGGATCCATTTGTAGATGTGTGCAAGGGTGTGATTCATCTCTAGGTTTTTTATTAGTGTCATTCCACTTGTTGTTCTTGGTTCCAATTGGAGATTTCTTGGATCTCTTACGCATCCCTGGGTGAATTCAGAGAGGCAAGTGTCATAAAAGAAGTTTCTAGAAGATTCCATGAGCATCCACTTAGCAAACTGCCTTGGACATTTGTCCAACCTTTCTCATTGCACCCTACAAAAGGCCTCATCAGTATGCATCACACCTGGCTAGTGTAGTAGTCAGTATGCATCGAACCCTGACATTGGAGCAGTTAGTATGGTCATGTTTTGGCCAGTTTTGAATGGTTTTCCAGGTGGAACTTTTGGGGAATGATGTAATCAGTTGACCATGATCATTTAGGGTATGAAACAACATTTTTAGGGGTTAAACATCCCTTAGTTTATCGACATATAAGATTGGGGTTGCAGTGCCCAAATATGTCTATAACAGTTGCCCCCTAAAGCATGAAGTCATAAATCTTTGATGTCAGGTGAAATGCTTTATCATGAGGATCCGAGGTTTTCGAAATTGGAAGGTGATCTGTATAAGATACAATACAATACATCATCATAGTATAATTTTCCTGATCTAGTTGAGGCAGGCATTCCCATGCTCAAATTTATATATTCATTTTCATGTACATAGAACAGATAATTGTCTGCAGTTGCAGACTGGTGATTCTTTATATGTAGAGTCATCATCCCTAGTTCGGATGACCATCTGTGTAGCTTCTATGTACATTTGATATCTTTATATCCCTGAATATACCGCAGATCGGATGGATGAAACTAGATCCGGGGTCTTCAAACTCGTTCAATCTTTGCCCGATGTACAAGTCGATCCACGTGAGAAGATGTTCTGAAGTCGAACATGGAAAGACATCGCTTGATTACCATCCAATAATGTAAGTTGTTAACAGATGTGAGAGGAATCACTGATAATGATAATGACCCTCAAGGTACTACAGTACAGTTCACATGGCGTGAATAAACGATCCGATGTTGAACAACATGCAAAATATTTCGGTCAAAGGCCAGTAATGTCAACTTGTCGCTAAAAGTGAGAAACTTGCCATTGAATCATGTAAGCTTCAAAGTACTGAAAGGGTTGTTTCTAGGTCAACTTTTTGGATAATGAGCTGATGTCGACAAGAAGTGACCCGTTGTAGGAGGGCCTTAATGTATCCCACATCTACGACACAAAACGAAGCAAAATGATTTTCTGGAGGTGAAAACGATCTGACAACACAAGGTTCAGGAATGGCAGTCATGAAAAATGGAGGGTGAAGGTATTGCAGTGGATGAGTCATTAACTGGATGGTGGTTTCTCAACTGAATGACTTCTCTTGAACATATATGTGACACTGAGATGGATTGGTAGCGTTAACTCCAACAGATGGATGGTGCCGAATACCAATGGTGAAATGATCGGTGAATGGAATAACCCAACCTGACTCAATCGAGGCAATGGAGTGAAAGTGTCATGTTCAAGAGCAACCTGCTACCATAAAATTCTTCAATTTTTCTTCCCTTTTTTCCCCAGTCATTGCGGACCAGTACCTCTTTATTTTTTTCAAGCTTGATGAGCATAACATATGCTTGTTTTATAATTTTCCCTTCAGGAAAACCTGCCACTACATTTTAGTGAGTCTAGCGACAGTGAAACTCGTTCTTGCCTACGTGGACAATTTCGTCGCTATAATGAGTTTAACGACAAAGACAACTCAGTCCTTTTCATGTTTAGAGATTTTGAAAAGGGATGAAAAGGAAACTCCAATAGTTCTTTTTCGTAGCATAATTCCTTGAGTCCAAAAAAGGATAAAATAATACAAAAGGGATGACTTTTCGATCACTTTAGCGAGCCGAAAAAGACAAGCGCTCGAACTTTTTCATGAGATAATCCCTCAAGTCCGAAAAAGATTAAAATATATAGGAGGGATGGCATTTTGATTACTTTAACAAGCTGGAAAAGCCAATAGCTCGATAAACTTTTCATATTTAACGAGTCTGAAAAGAGTTTAAAGGAGACTCCTTTTTTCAGGAATGAGTGGCGTTTAAGGTAGCAACTGGTTCCGGGTAAGCTTGGAACTTCTCAAAACATGGCTATGTGAAGAAATTGGCTAACAAGACCACTCGTTGTAGTTGTTTCTCAAAAGGGTAAACAATCAAGTGGAAGCATATGATTGGCCAAACGAATGGACGTGATAGCAAGAACACAACCAAGGCATAGCATGGTAATCACAAAGGTTATTTACCGAAGGTGGGTTCATTTTTTAACAAGATTGAACCTTGGGGAATTATGCTCAGTGGTAGGTTTATTTTCTAACGAGCTTAAACCATGTGACAACATGCTCAGTTTTTAGAATTCTTTTTATGTAAGTTAGAAACGACAAAACTAAAAATCCAGAAAAACAAAACTAAAAAGCTAGAAAAACTAGAAAGCTAAGTAACTCTAAGGTTAGGTAGGATGGTTTCATCAACGATTAGACAAAACACTTCCTTTGCTTCATCCACAAAGTAGACAAAGGTGAATGGTGTGTTAGACCAAACACCTAACCTAAGAAGTTAAAAAGCTAAAAAGCTAAAAAAATGAAATTGGTCATTTTTAGCTTGCATAAAAAAGGTTTGCATGCCCCCAGTCATCAAGAAAAGGAGAGTCTCTAGTAGCCATATGGAAATCATTGTGGTTAAGAAAGATTGTTTCGTCCACAAATCAGACAAAACACTTCCTTAGCTTTGTCCACAAAATAGACAAAGGTGAATGGTGTGTCAATCCAATCACTTAACTTATAGGGAAATTCATATGGTAGGATGGTTTCGTCAGCGTTTAGACAAAGGACTTCCTGGGCTTCATCCACAAAGTGGACAAAGGTGAATGGTGTGGCATGGCACTTCCAATCACATAACCTACAGGGAAACCTATTTTTTCAGCTGGGTTCATCCGCCAAAGCAGACAAGGGTGCATGCCCCCTAAGCTTGGCTACATTCACCGGAATACTCCCGACAATCAGGTGGATGGAATGAAGGTTGAAGAGCCATTTTCGACACAAAAGGACCATTTAGGGATGATGATCGACTTGGAGCTATGCTTAAACCGGGAAATGAAAGCTAGTTAATAGTGACAATTTTTCCTTCATGCGAGAAACACATCACTCGAAAGAGTGTTGAAACAATAGCTTCCATGTTATAAACATAGTCATGTCCAAGGAGTAGATTGTAATCTAATGGTCCTTGGACTACCATCACGTTCAAGTGAACAATTTTCCTTCTCAAAGTTATCGGTAACTTACGAAGGATCCCTAATAGTCGACTAGTTCCTTTGTTAAAGCCTGATAAATTTTGAGTAACAGGCATAAGCGATGGCGATCCAAGCGCTTTCCAAGCAGTTGAGGAAAGGATATTCACTGATGCCCCATCATCTATGATAGTGCCAGACACGATCATTTTGTAAACTTGTACTATGATCCAGAATGGTACATTAGTAGGAAGGCGAGATCTTGCTAGTTGATTCCAATCAAAGGAAGTGACTAGACTGCTTGGAGGGGGTACCGAATAAATAGTTGAAATAACCCTTTGAGTATCAGGAACTAGGGGACTCTCTTCTTGTTGTGAAGGAACGGGTGGATTACCCCCAAGTTCATCGGACTCTGAAGTGAAAAAAGAATTTGAACTATATCGTTCTCACTCTCTTTGGGAAGGGTATGATCTTCTAAAGGTAAAACAAGGTCGACTGCCATTTCGACCTATTGACTTTGGTCTAGTATGGACTTAGAAGATTCACTTTCAGCAATATGTGTTTCAACCGACGGTTGAGTTATGCCAGTTGGATTTTCAACAAGTAAAGGACTTAAGGAGAGCTTCCTGTATCTAGGTGGAAGTCGTTACGATGAAGCAGGATGGTTATGTAAGACTCCTTTGGCTTCATCCAAAAAAGGACAATGGGGAAGGGTATGATCCCCTTCACATAACTTACATGGAATTTGGACCTTTCTTTTCTACCCATTATTAATAGTTGATGGTGTGCTATCAACGTGATCACCAAAAGTTGATGACACCGTTTGGTGTGAATGGGAGGACCATTCTCTCAAGATCCGAGGAATGCATGAACATTCTCGATGAAGATGGTATCCTCTACAAATTATGCATGGATCTTTGGGTTTGAAAGGCTTAGTGTGCAGATTTTCACCAGATGCTACATGGTTGTCCCCTTGGTTAACTTAATTCTTCTTCTTCTCCTTCCCTTTATTCCTCTTCTCAGTCACCTGGTTACTAGCATCACTATATTCACCAAGCAAAGAGGAAGAAGGGGAGGGAGAAACAAACGAAGAAGAAGGTGAAGGTTCAACTTTAGTATCAAGTAGTTGCTAATTCGATTGCTTAGGAATCAGGGTATTTTGAATGACAGAGGTTGAGAATAGCCATAGTGGCAGGACAATTGTGATTCTCGAAAGGGACAATGTAGCCATATACGAAGCACCAATATTTCCCCAAGAAGAAAATGGACTAGGATTCCCCTCAAAAGGGCTTCCTTGATTGGTGGTTCCTGGATTTGTCTCCATATATCTCGACCTAAGATCAATGAAGGAACAGGGATGTTATTCCAAATTAAATAAATTTTAATGACGCTTTGACACAACTTTACTTTTTCAATTTTTAAGAGTCGAGAAAAACCTAAATATGACTCTAGTCCCCTTCAATTTTTAATGAGCTTGAAGTGACAAGTGCTCAGATGGACCTTTTCTTTTAAGGAGTTGAAAAGGAACAAAAGTGACTACTCTGAAAATCTAGAAAGAGGGATTACCAAACCAATCGCAAAACTGCAATATACACCTTGGTGATAAATTAAAGAGAAATTACCAAGGACTTATGTATGGCAATCAATCTTCCTGAATGTTGTGTTCGGTGCATTGTGATTGATAGGGCAGCAGACATAACTTCCTATGGATAAAGGATGTAAGCCTATTGTGGTCTCCCGATATATACTCAACTGTATGGGGATCACAAGTTTGTGCTAGCACTTTTCGTATCAAAGAGGAGGAATCACCCAACCTTCAATGAAAACGATAGTTACTAGATTTTACGACGCCAGAACATGTCTCTAGCCTAGACCTCTGGATTTGTTGCATTAGGTTCCAAAGCGTTGTTAGGTTCATTGAGATTTATTTTAGAGTTGATCTTCTTTAAAAAAAATTCTTTCAATGGCTTACTACGTGATGTTGATTTTAAATTCCTAAAAATGCAATCTGCATGGATAAGCAATCGTTGTTTATTTTTATCAATGAAAATCCTAGCTACTAGGGAAAGAAAATTACGATTCTTTCAAACAAAGAGCAAAGAGCACACTCTAAATGCACTTTCCTAAATTATTTTTTGCACACAAGCTAAATGCAAATGCAAATGCATGTATTTGTTTTTTTATCCCTTAATGTGAGAAATTCCAAAAAAGAGAACTAATTATAGATCTAAAATATTTCATTCAAAGCGACATTTCGACAATCTCTTTTTCAAAATAGAAAGGAATATTAAACAACATTTTTAAACTTCGAATAGAAAATTCTTTTGACACTTCAAATATCAACAAATGAAATCAAATACATGACAAAAAGTTCAATCGACAATTCAGAGAAGGGAGACCCGACGACACTTCTCTTTATGACACAAAACAACAGTTATGACACTTTTGTACCAAAATGACAGATCGATTCAAGAAACTTTTTGACAAAGGATTGTAAATGATGGACAAATACATAAAAACATTTACTAATCCTAATCAATGGAGGCTGGTCTATGTAATGCAAGCAGGCTTTAGTAATGAGGTATTGTTCATAAGTAGCAAACAAACTAAACATAGTTGAAAAAAGGACAAAAAACCCAAATTTCAAGGAGGGAAATAGGCTCAGTCAGTCATCGCACTTGGGCTTCACAGAAATAGGGATGAATCGCACTTTTTAGGCTCAGGAGGTGTGATGCATACTAGTTGAGAGTGACAGACAGTGCGATGGTCCAGGGAGCACAACTGAGGTGGATTTTGGCTCAAATTTGCATTTGATTTCAATGATTTAAGTTGAGATATGATGGACAATAAAGAGAAAAGTATAGAGGAATGAACTTGGGAGGTTACTGAGCTACCACAAGGGCATCTAGAATTATTGTAAGTCAGATGTTCAATTCATAAACTAAACCGGATATTTACTGAAGTAGCATTCATCTACTATGCACTTGTAGAGCAAGAGCAGTTCGAAGGCTATCTGGCTAACTTCAGGCTCCATCTATAGTTTATAAAGAAAACAAAAATAACAGTTAGTCATCTATTCTATCCTTAGCAGAGTCGCCATTTTGTCTCTAGGGAAACTAGTGTCTTTTCGATCTGTTAGCCCTCTAGGATTGGCAGCTATCCTAGAAACAAACAATCAAAGCAATTTGCGATTTCCTCTATGTATAATAGATAAGAGAGAGAGGTAAAGGAACTAACCTGGATCTTTTTCTTAACCCCTTGCTTGATCTCTCTCCCTCTTGATAGAGCTTGTAACTTCTCTCCTACTTATCCCTCTTAGAGAATACTTGTAGAGACAAAGTAACAAAACACCATCAAAGCATCTTGATCTATTATATCATAAGCATTGCAAAATCAGAAATACAATGAACATACAATGGAATTCACAAATAGCAACATTCAAAAATACACGATTGTATGGAGGAAAACTCAAAGAAATTTACTAAATATGAAGGGAGAATTACAACCCAACTGTCTAATCCAGCATCATCCTCCCAGCATCAAAGCCCTCTTCACCTCACGAAAAGCAAGATCACAGAACAATACAATGCTCCTTCTCAAAGACAAACTATTAGCACTTCCTTGCAAATTACAAAATTTCAGCCTCCAGATCTCTCAGATGAGGGATCCATTTATAGATGTGTGCAAGGGTGTGAGTCATCTCTAGTTTTTTATTAGTGTCATTCCACTTGTTGTTCTTGGTTCCACTTGGAGATTTCTTGGATCATTTACTCATCCCTGGGTGAATTTAGAGAGGCAAGTGTCATAAGAGAAGTTTCTAGAAGATTCCATGAGTATCCACTTAGCAAACTGCCTTGGAAGTTTGTCCATCCTCGCTCATCGCACCCTACAGAAGGCCTCATCACTATGCATCGCACCTGGCTAGTGTAGCAGTCAGTATGCATCGAACCTTAACAGTGGAGCAGTCAGTATGGTCTTGTTTTGGCCAATTCTGAATGGTTTTTCAGGTGGAACTTTTGGGGAATGATGTAATCAGTTGACCATGATCCTTTAGGGTATGAAACAACACTTTTAGGAGTTAAAGAGCCCTTAGTTTATCGACATATAAGATTGGGGTTGCAGTGCCCAAATATGTCTATAACACCCTCGCAGGTGATGAACTTCTAGATGGAGCAAACCACATCATCCCAAGGACGAGGAAGGGATGTTATATCAATACCTCTTCTGTGTTCCTTACTTCCTCTCCTAGCTATAGAAATGTTTCTTTGGTCGTTAGGGCTATTATTTTCCTATAAAACTAGTGGGTCCCTATCTAAGGTAAACCTATCACCTTGGCGATTATCTCCTATGTAACAACAATTATAAGCCATCTAGCTTTTGAATACTGCTCATTCAGAGCCTTTGCAAATTTTAAGGCAATTTATTCACTAAAACCCTACAGCCTCTCAACGTAAGTTAATCAACTTGCATTATGAATATTTCTAGGGTTTCCAGAATCAGGTTCATGATGCATTCTCGCTCCTCCCATGGTTGCTCACAAATTGTGACTACTCAAGAAACATTACATGACTACACTTTCTAGGATAGAGAGTATCAATCAGATAAAATTTGGATAGAGAGTATCAATCAGATAAAATTTGGAAATGGTTATGGTTACCATTTTTATCAAATTCGGACTTCATCATAAATGACAACTATTAGGAATTATTTTGCGTAGTCTCATCATTTTTCAAGAATGAAAACGGGATAACGATGGTAATTAGTAATTACTGAATTAGGATAACGTGTATCATACATAATCAAGTGGTAATTACCAAATTGGGGTGCAGTCATGGTGTATCGTATAATAAATATGGTAAACTTCTCCCCCCAACTTAATTATAACAGTCATCCTTGACATGTGGAACAAAAAGTCATGTCATCCTTTAAATCCAAATATTACAAGTGACAATAAAGCATACATTTTGTTTTCTTAACATTGTGATGACATAGGGTTGTACAAGTGAAGTGATTTTATAAATGTTGTACAACGTCTCATGCATGGCACATGTCAATTGGTGAATTGAAATGATGTGGTAAGAAAGAAAACTTATGTGATAGTACGATATAGTGTATCATATTCAAGACTATGCTATCAAATATGAAGGTACATAAGCATGTCTATAATTTTTTGATGGAAAATAAGTAATAATATCCTTAATCTATATCAGTAGCAATGATATGAAACTATAGAGATGACTTGATCATGTATTTAGTTGTATTAGTAAGACTTTGAAGAACTGTAATAGTCAAAGTTGGTACATAGAATCTTATGATGAGTTTCAAAATGAAGTTTGTAACAGCAGAAGAATCAAACAGTAAATCAGTTACAAACTGAGAAGATATATCATATTGTTGTTAGAAAGGAAATAAAAGGGTATGTTTTCCACTAGCAAGCTATTTTTTAGTCGCCATAGTCATCCAATAGCGCCCCAAAGGGGTTTTCACAATTAGACATTTTAATTTTCTTTTTTTTTTCATGCAATGGCACCCTAAAAGGATTTTAACAATTGGATATTCTTATTATATTTTATTATTATTATTGTTATTATTATTATTATTATTATTATTATTATTTTATTAATGAAAGTAAGGGGCTGGAAACACATGAAAATCTCCCCTACCCCCACAATTTCAAGGCTTGAGTTTTCATTTGAGATAATGTTAACAAATGAATCCCTAAAGGTAGACTTATGATACAACCTAAGATGATGTCCATTGATGGAAAAAAATGTTCGAGAGCCATCAATGGTTGTCAATTTTAAAGTCTCATTGTCAAACAGTGCTTCTATCTCATAAGGACCTAGCCACCTAATGAACAACTTTCTGTTGAAATATTTAAATTTGGAATCATATAATAAGGCTCAATCACCTTTCTAAAACAACTTCTTCTTAATAAATGTGTTCTTCCACTTGGCACATTGTTGTTGAATGAGATATGTTCATTGCACAACAGTCAAGCACTTCTCATCCAATTCATTTAGGTGTTCCATCTAATACCTTTGAGTTATAGTCAAGTTTAAATCTACTTCCAAGGTAGTTATAAATGTTTTGATTTCAAATTCAATGGGGAATATATTATTCTTACCAAACACCACTTCATAAGGAGATAATCGTGTAGTGTTTCTCTAAGTGGTCCTATAAGCCCATAATACTTCAAGGAGTTGCTCCACGTAATCTCTTTGATATCCTCCCACAGTATTTGTGAGGATAGATTCAATTACCTTATTGGTACTTTCCACTTACCCATTTTCATATGGATGGTAAGGTGAAGTGACTCTGTGATTAATCCTATACTTTTTTGTAAGGTCCTATATAAGCCGAGAGGTAAATTGTGCTCCTCCATTTGTAACTATTTCTTTCAGCACTCCATACCGAGAGGTAAATTGTGCTCCTCCATTTGTAACTATTTCCCTGGTGAGTGATCTGGCTTCTATCTATCTAATAACATAGTTTGTGCATACTATAATATAGGTATTTTATTGAGGTGGGGGATTATTTGATCCCACGGAATTTAGATCCCATCTCTCAAATGGTTCTACCACCAGCTGAGGCTGTAATGACATCTCATTTGATTGAGTAGGTTGACCCATCCTATGATATATATCACATCCTTGCACATATTTCCTTGCACCTTTGAACACATTAGGCAAAAAATAACCCATATGCGGCACATCGTGACATGTCCTCTTCTCTACAAAATGTCCTCCACATGGTCCATCATGATAAGCTTTAATGCCATGAACCTCATCCTCCCTCACACATACTGTAATATTTTATCAAAACCAGTGTGAAAATGTTTACCATCAAACCAAAAATATTGGGCACTTTGCGTGACATTTTTTCTCTTTTCCCTAGGAGAGAGGTGATGAGGAAGATTTCATGTGGCAATGTAGTTGGAAATGTCTACATACTAGGGTGAATAAGTGGACACTGCAAAGATATGCTCATTTGGGAAATAATCTTCAATAGGACGATCATTGGTAACATGATTCAATCTAGAAAAAAAATATCCAAAAAATTTATCCTTCCCGGGTTTATCTATAATGTTACATATCAAATTATTGGAGTAACAACAACCACCTATTAACCCTAGAATTTGTAACTCACTTATTCATTAAGAATTGAATAGCAGAATGTTAAGGATGCACAAAAGTTTGCTAACCAATGATGTAATGCCTAAGTTTGTTGATAGCATGAATAACAACAAGAAACTCCTTTTATGTTATTGTATAATTTTGCTTCGCAAGAGCCAAATTATTGTTGATGTAATAGATGGCATAAGCATTGTTTTCCTTTTATTGTCCAAGAAAAACTCCAATAGTTGTATCAAAACCATTGGTGGAGACGTGGAACAACAAAATCCAGTTAGGTCCTCTTAAAGTAGGTGTTATTGTTACACATTTTTTTAATTCTAAAAAAGTGTTGTTACACTTTTCATTCCATTCAAATTCCTTATCTTTCTTAACAAGGAAAACAATAAAAATTCAATTTTGGAAAAAAAAATTCTATAAATCATCTATAATAACCTACCTATCCCAAAAAACTACGTACCTTTTTTTGTGATTTAGGAGTAGGAATTTTCATAATTACCTATACCTTTGTTGGACTCAACCTGAATACATGCAACAGAGAGATAGTGACCTAAAACAATGCCTTCAATCATCATCATGAAATTTTTTAATGTTGAGATAGAGGTGGATTTGTATACAACACTCAACTAATTTTTCAAGGCTATGTAAGGCTTCATGAAACTCATTCCCATAGGGTCTAAAATCATCCATAAATATTTCCAAACAGTGATTAACTATGTCAACAAAATTTCCCAACACACTGCATGTTGGAATGTCGTAGGTGCATTACAAAGTCCAAACTTTAGGACCCTATAAGAAACTGTAACCCAGGGACAAGTGAAAATAGTTTTGTCGTGGTGTTCGAGAGAAATTTGTAACTAAATATATCCACTAAATACATTGAATAAATAAAAGAATTTCTTATGAGATAGAGTACCTATGACTTGATTAATAAAAGGTATTAGCAAACGGTCCTTTTGAGTGGCCTTCTTCATCGCCCTATAATCCACACAGGCTCTCCACTTTCTATTTTCCTTGGGAACAATAACAAGTGGAGATACTCACCTATTGTAAGAAATAAGATAGATGATATTTTCATCTAAGAGTTTTTAAACCTCTCCCTTGACAATGCATTTTAATGTTGGGTTCATTATTTGTTGAGTTTCTGAGACAGATCGAGATCCTTCCTTTAAATAAATGTGATGAGTGATGGATTCCCTTCATGTATTTATAATCCCACCTGAAGGATTCATTATTCTTTCTGAGTAACAACACTAATTTATTTTTTGCACAGGGGATAAATTAGGGTTGATGTTTAGGGTTTTCCCAGGCTCAATTTCCACTATTACTCCCTTATGTCTAGGGGTAGTATGTATTTCTTGTGTAAGAGAATCATCAATAGTTTCTTTCTCATTGGATTTTTCTATCAAAAAACTTAGAAGTTGAGATGTGGGTGGTGTAACAACAAAAGGGTCATTGATAAAACTATTGATGATATCATCTTCGGTCCCATTTTTTAAATGCAAGGCTTTTCCTATGGTGAGTACTGGATGTGCATCAACTTCTTCCAAGTCATCCTCAGACCATCAGGGATTCTTAAATTCAAAACATGGTTTAGTCGGAGATTAAAGAACAAGGTCCTTGGTAGTATTAACACCCTAGATAGTTATGCAACCATACCTACATCCAATAAAGGCATCTATAATAGCTAGCCATGGTATACCTAGAATTAAATGATGTCCTCCTCGGCTTGTCTTGGGCTAAAGCACCATAAAATCTACTTGGTACTACTAAAAATATACCAAAATAATAACATCCTCCAATATTCCTTCAGGTTGGATCCTAGTCCTATTCGTCAGTTCTAAAATAGTAGGGGTCGGTCTCAACTTGGTAAGCCCAAGTAGTTCTACAATTTCCTTAGTTATTATGTTTATTGTTGCTCCTAAATCAATAAAGGTATTTGAGAGAGTTATTCCACCAATTTGAACAACTACAATTGGGTTCCCAAGACCTTCATATTTGGTAGGTACATTTTTCCCCAATATTAGTTCTGATAATTTCCCAATGACATGCACAATAGGGGGATCCTGAGATTTCATGCCTGGATTTTTAACACATATCTCCTTAACTTTTTTGGCATAAATAGAGACAAATCATATTGCTTGAGGTAAATGGATCTGAACATGTAACTTCTTTAACTCCTTTAATAATTCAAACTCGACTTGACAGGTTTTAGCGCTTGAAATTTCACCTCAGGCTGAAAAAGGTAAACTTCAAGGCAACATCAAACCACTTAGCCTCGTAGCTAGCCGTACGAGGCAGGAGAGGGCTCTCTTCGGTCTATCTCAGAAAAGATCTTCAACGGGAAGAGATAACCAATAAAGAACACTGATTTTAGGCTAGTAAACTGATAAAAAGGTTTGATTTGGGATTTTTAGGGTTTTGGTGGAAAATTGGGGAAAGTCAATTTTGGGTGCGGGGATTGGACACAGTTTTCGCAGGGGATTCTTTTGGGCGAGGTAGGAGACTGTATTGATGCCTTTGAAAGATTTGGATGGATGAGAATGACTGGTGAGGATCTAAGGAGAGCAATCAATCACCTTGAATTCTCCTTAAATAGCTGAAAACATTGATATTAAGCAAACTTAAAGGCAGAGCATAGAAACCATGAATTCTACCTTAACACTTCATTTGCCTAATTTGCAGAAGAAAAAGTAATAATATGATTCACATAAAAAACTTAAAACTACAAAGAGAAACACACCATCAATACATGTAACCACAGGAATCCCAAAAAGGACTGCAAAACCCTGGTCTTTCTTCCTTTGCCAAAAATGCAGAGATACAATGAGTAATATAATAGAAGCTTTCTCCCTCAAGAGTCCAACCATGAAAATGACCAAGAAATTATATGATATAGGCAATCTAACATATTTCCTTTCCTATAGGGTTCGATCTCACTATCCTAGGAGCTGTTTCAACCAATTCCAAACTGAGCACTGAAAACTAGGCAATCAAAACAACTTGCCTCTATAAGCTAGGAAACCAATTCATTCATTACATTTTTGCCTATCTTATGAATGAATCTTCTAGAAGAGATAATTGAGTGTCAAAATATCATAAAATTACATCATTTACATCAAGGAGGATCAAAATCCACTCCAAAAAGTCAAACCTAGTCAAAATTACGTTTTGCTAAGCTGTAGGTGCATTTCTGTGAAAATTGCCCAACGGGTCGCGCGCCTTTGGAGCAGTTTTTGAGGCACTTCCTAGTGTCCAAATGAGGAAAAAGTGGGCTTTTTGGAAATTTATGAATGTCTACTTTCCCACCCAAGTGGAATTTCTGAATTTGGTGTCCATTTGCCCCTCCAAAATGGCAATCTCCCAAGATTGCTTCCTGTGTGTCAAAAAGGTGGCAGAAAGTCATTTTTTGCTTGTTTTTTGACCTTCTGGAGGCTCAAAACTTGGTGAAATTTCTTGGTACTTGCTGAGAAAGTGTATTTTGTCCTAAAAAATCCAAAAATGCAAACTTTTCCTGAAATGGACCTTCCCATCGAAAGGGTCGCACACAGTGCGCGACTCATTGGTGGAGAAAACCTGTTTTTTGACCAAAAAATCACAAGTGACCAAAAATGCTCAAATTTTTTTGAAATTTGTGCTGGGGTTGATTCATTTATCACCATGCTCCTTCAAGGAAGCCTCAGCCAAGATTTGGAGGGGACCGGGCCTTTTCCGTCGTTTTAGTGCCTTGGCCAACCTTCTTGGATATAGCGATTGTAATTTTGACATTTCTTTAAAACCATGACACCTGTGCAAAAAGTGAAGGAGATTTTTCTTATTTCGCATGTTGTGGACAAAAGCCTCTCTCATTTTTCCCAAATTCATCTTTTATTGCTCTGAAACACCATTTGAGTGAAACTTATCCCGATGTGTGAAAGAATTTGTCGAAATTTGAGCGAAATGAAGGGATAAGGGGCTTCTAAATCTTGGGGGAAATTTTTTGGAAGTGGGAGGGATGTTAGGAAGCAGCGGGAAAGTGGAATTCTCAGTAATTTAGTGAGGGAAGAGGGTCCAAAAGGGAACACAGGGCCCAACCTAGAAAATTGCCAGGTTTGTAGCTAGGAAACTAGGGTTTGTTGCGAAAATGAGGATTTTGGGGAATCTCAGTGATGGAGCTTTGGTAAGGTTATTTAAGGATTAGGGGAAGTGTGTATGAACTCAGGAAACAATTTGCATGTTTGACCGTCCAGAGAAATTTCCTTTCAAAAACCCTAGGAAGAGGAATGACCTTACCTTAGGCACAAACTAAAGTGAACAAGGTGTTAAATGGATCATTAGCACTGAGATGATAATTGAACCCTATGAATTGATGGTAGCTAGCTAATAGTGGACATAGATTGGAATTTGGGAACTTTTGAAAAGAGATGAGAGCAAACCCTGACCTAATGCCTTAGTGACCAATTTTTGCTTGAAGACTCACTGATACGACAAAATTTGACCTTGACACTTCAAAATCACTTTGTAAGAGCATATTTGATCACTAGAGGAAGGCTGGAAAGACTAACACTAACATTGGCTCCAATGGGGATGGTAGCTCTTTGGAGGTGCCAAGAACCTCAGATCTTTGGGAGAGTAGACAGCACCTTCATCCATTGGGCAATGGAGTCAAAAACTCAAACTGAAATGCATGACTGAAAACTAATGACTTGACGACACAAATTGACTCTCGCTTATCTAAAAGCTGACTCAATACTTAAACACAATCGACAAACTAGAAATGATGCTCAAAGTTTGAGCTTATTCATCAAAACCTACTCTAACAGTTTCTTTCATCACCTGATCAAGTGAAATGAAACAACCAATGCAACCAAGTTAGTATCCCATCTGTTGTTCAAATTTTCCACAAGTGCTCACTTATGGACAAAAATAGAGAACTACTGAAAGGCAACTCCCACGACAACTTGGAAACAGATCCGTTGAATGATATGGATCCTCTATCCACCTCCAAAAACACTGCATAAGGATCTTGAAATTCAAGCACACTGGAACTTAGCTCATCTAATGGATTACTTCTTGTTTCCTCATACCATGCATGCAAACTTTGATCTGAGCCTTGTGACGAGACCTCTGCTGAAAATGACAAAGAAACCGGATGCGGGATCAAGTTTGTATCAATACACGTTTCAAGCTCACATATAGTCAATGGAGAAATACTTTGACTGCAAACCTCATCCAAAACATCAGTTATTGGATCATGAAAAACTTGAAAAGACTATTGTAATGTATCCATTGAAAATGTATGACATCCTTCTAGCTGTTCATCTTTTTCTTGAGAGATTTTACGAAGATTCTGCCTTATAAACTGAAATGCTTCAAAACTAAAGGGTATAGAATCTTCATGTATTTCATCTTCTACACCTTCATCTGTAATCTGCCCTTCAATTTCATTTGGTGGCTACAAGTCTGATGCTACTGGCTGCTCAAGAATTTTGTTATCTGTCTCATCCTCAACATTAACACTGAGAGATTGTTGGTTTGTTATAGGTTGTTCATTTGAAGATTTACTATGCAATCTACCCTTCAAAAACTGAAATGATTGAAAACAGAATGGTACGGAGTCACCTTGAATCATTAAATCATGTATGTCCACTTCCAAGTCTTCAGCTGCAACTTGACAATCAATGGCTTTCGGGGGTTGCAAATCTGAATATGAGAAGTCTTGTACAAGGTTTTCATTGCTCTCAATATGTTTCAAATCAAGACTTGCTGACATTTGATTTCTGATTGCATGGTAGTTCTCTCTGATGAACTGAAACAAATCAAAACAAAAAGGCAAAGATCCTTCACTTACTTCAAAATTTGCTGCACTTTCCTCATCAATGTCATAGCTGATATGTGATGGCTGAACATTGTATTCAAGCTGCTGAAAATGAACTTTTTCCTCCCACAAACTAGCTGTTGTTTCGTCTGTAAGATTAACATCTTTTTGGAGAACATAATCATCATCATACTGATCATAATGAGGCAAATCATCACTATAAAACACATCATCAAGCATGCATGTCATATCAACAACTCTCTCTTTTTCACAATGATCTATAAAACAATCATTATGACAACTAGGGTAAGAAACAAAATGTTTTGGATCAGCAACTTGTTCTTTTTCAAACAGCGAACCATGAGCTTCAACATCATAATCCTTCCTTGTGTTGATCTTGTCCGTCATCCTTTCCACTGCACTTACCAAAGAATCAAGTTTCACCTCTAGAGATGTTGATTTGGCTGGATCTATGTTTTTCATCTCTTCTTCCTTCATCCTTGCCTTTCAGATCAGCAGATGTGCCTCTACATTTACGGCATTGTTTTGCATCTCATGAAGTGTTGCTATGTCCCTTTCTCTCAGCTGAAACTCCATCTCTGGATCAAAGGCACTCGGGTAGTGCAAGAGAGAAGATCTAGGAGTAGGCCTTATATCGACTGGGATTGAATAATAAACTTGGTTAAATCTGGCTGAAAACTGTTGTACTGTCTCCCCTGGTAGTCTTTTTAGATGGTTATACTCTTCTACAATCAAGAAAAGGTTCTGCCCGATCATCCACCTGTCGAGAAAAACTTTGACGAACTGCTGGAAATCTGAGATGCTCGCATCAGGCAGGGCTTTGAACCAACTCTTCACTTTGGCTTGCAGAAAGAGCAAAAGCCTTATACTAACATTTCTTCATCAACTTCAAAAGATCTAGAAAATCTCAAAATTTTGCACTGTTGCTAGCGTTGGACAATTTTACATCACCACGAACTCGGCAGTATAGATCATATTTTGGGGAAAGCATGAAGAACAGAAGGTAAAACAAGAGGTTTATACCGATCTGGAATTTTACAAGGTGTAGGGATATGTACAGCAAGTATAGAATCAGACTTGGTCGCTTGAGGTTCATCACAAAATTCGGAAAAAGGATCTTGATCGAGCTCAAAAGCATGCAAATCTTTGGTATTCACAATCTTCAAAGGGAAAGAATTAATGGCAGGCCGAGGATCTTTTCTCAAGCATAATATACTTTGCAAAGCCTTCTTGACATTCTTGGGAAAAGAGAAGAAATAATTTATGACAAAGAACAAAATGTCTTGGATGAAATTCCAACTTGAATACCTGATATTGCCATGTTGTTCTTTCATGTTTTTGCTGGTCGGGATCATCCTCTAGTGGACTCTTTGGATCTGATCTCGAAATTGATTTAGAGTCACCAAGTGAATGATTTCAGCCTGTCAAGTGCCTGATCGTTGTTCACCATCAACAATCAGATCTGAACTTGATACATTTACTGGGGTAAAGTGTCAATGAAGCGCTATGTTCACAAGTTCACGGAGATAGACTGAAGCAGCGTTTATCTACTTGCGCACCTGGCGTAACTTCAGGCTCCGTCTAAGACTTATGAAATAACACGTTCAATGAGAAAAGGATTAGATGTTCTCCCCAGTATGGTCGCCAGTATGTTAGCGTTTGAAATTTCAGCTCAGGCTGAGAAAGGCAAATCTCAAAGCTACATCAAACCATTCAGCCTCGTAGCTAGCCCTACGGGGTAGGAGAAGGCTCTCTCCGGTCTCTCTCAAAAAATATTCAATGGATGAGATGACCAATAAGGTAACACTGATATTAGGCTAGTAAACTGATTAGAAGGATTGATTTTGAAACTTTTTGGGTTTTTGGTGGCAAATTGAGGAAGTGGCAATTTTGGTGTGCGGGATTTGACCAGTTTCTGCAGGGGTGCTTTGGGGGCGAGATAGGAGACAGTATTGATGCCTTAAGCTGAGGTGAATGGATGAGAAAGATAGGTGAGGAGCTAAGGAGGGCAAACAATAACTTTGAATCCTCTTTAAACAGTAGAAACCATTGAAATTAAACAAACTTAAAAGCAGAGCATCACAGTCATGAATTCTTACTTTAACACTTCGTTTATTTAATATGCAGAAGGAAAAGAAAGGAAATGATTCAAATAACACACTTACAGGTACATAGAGAAACACACCATCAATACATGTAACCACAAGAATCCCAAAAAGGACTGAAAAACCCTGGTCTTCCTTAGCCAAAAATTGCAGAGATACAGTGAAATAATACAATGGTAGCTTCTCCCTCAAGAGTCCAACCTTCCAACCCCTGAAAATGACTAAGAAAATACATAATATAGGCAACCTAACACCTTTCCTTGCCTCTAGGGGTCGAGCTCATCCTTCTAGGAGCTGTTTCAACCAATTCTAAACTTGGCACTAAAAACTAGGCAGTCAAAACAACTTGCCTCTATAAACTAGGAAACCAATCCATTCATTAAATGTTTGCTTTTTCATGCATGAATCTTCTAGAAAAGGTAAATAAGTGACATGTCAACATGAAAATACATTAATTACATCAAAGAGGGTGAAAAATCCCATCTCAAGTCAAAACTAGTCAAAGTTGGGCGAATTGCTGAGCTGTAGATGAATTTCCTGTGAAAACTGCCCAACAAGTCGCATACGTGTGCCTGACGGGTCACTTGTTTTTGGGACCACTTTTGGGGCACTTCCAGGTGTCCAAATGAGGCAAAAGTGGGCTTGTTGGAAAGGTCTGAATGTATAATTTCCAACCTAACTGGAATTTCTAAATTTGGTGGTCATTTGCCCCTCCAAACTTGCAATCTCCCAAGACTGCTTTCTGTGTGTCAAAAAGGTGGCAGAAAGTCATTTTTTGCATGTTTTTTGACTTTCTGGAGGCCCAAAACTTGATGAAATTTCTTAGTAATGGATGAGCAAGTGTAACTTTTCATGACAAATCCAGAAATGTTGAGTTTTTGTAAAATGGAGTTGCCGGGACAAAGGGTCTCACCGGGGGTGAGACCCGTTAATGGAGAAAACCTGTAAATTGCCTGAAAAATTCAAAATTTACCCAAAATGCTCAAAATTTCTTGGGATTTGTGCTGTGGCTAGGCTATTTAGTGCCTTGATCCTTGAGTGAAGCCTCGGCCAAGATATGGAGTAGATCGGGCCTCTTTCTCCTTTTTAGTGCCTTAGCCAACCGCCCTCTAAGCACCTTCATCTTCGCTTTGCACACGTGCATCCTCCCAATAATGGTTTTTCATGTTTCTTAACAATTTCTTATCTTGGTTGGCCTTAGCCAACAGCCTCTCCAAGTGAGCATTGAGCTGGATAAGCATGGACTCTCGCTCAGCGGGCAATAGATCACCGGGTCTTCTTCTATTCAAGATGCGGTCACTACGAATCCTCCACAACTCATCAAAAGCTTGCTCAACCTCCAACTGCTTGTTGCGCTACTCTAGATATGAGATTGTCTATTGTGCCATCTCTAACTTCTGCTGCAACAAGCAGTTCTCGGCCTCCTTTTGCTGAATGACCTCATGAAGCTCTGTGGTAGGAGAGCGGGTATCAAGATCAATGATATCAATGTCGGGATCACTGGTCATTCCCTCCTCGATCATGGGCTGCTTTCCCCTCTGTGCTGCCTGTGCTGCTGAAGAAGGCGAGGCCCCTTCCACCTGGTGTGGAGATAACACTCGCTGAACTGATGAAGAAGGCGAGACCCCTTCCACCTGGTGTGGAGAAAATACTCGCCTAGCTGCTGCAAATAAGGCCCTCTGGCCTCTCTGATAAGTAACCAAAGGTGGGGAGCTAACATGGCTAATGACGGGGATGTCATGCTGCTGAGATGGTCCTCCCTCCTCGTGAACAATCTCAGGATGTGAAAGGGATAACCTTGAGAGCAGCAAAACAAAACCCTATCTCTACTTGCATTTTGACCTTCTTAAGAAAATATACATTGGACTCATTATTTCAAAGTGATGACTTTAAAATACATTCTCATGCTTTTCAAGCTTTTCAAGCTTCGGCAAACAATGTATTTGAATGATGGGAGGCCTACCTGCAACTTTGAAGCAATCCGGAGTGATTTAGCAGCTTATTGGCAAATTTCTGTGTAGATGGTACGTTGATGGGTCGCGTTCACTTCCCAACAGGTCTCACTTGCCTGACGGGTCGCGCCCATACAAAATTTACACTAGCTGAGGTACCCTGACGGGTCTCACCTGCTTGACGGGTCTCACCTCTGTTTTAACTGGTCGCTCCTTTTGCAGGAGGCTTTTGGAGACCTTCCTGGTGTCAGAATCGGGTGCAGGATAGCTTGTTGGAAAGTTCTTTGAGTCTACTTTCGAACCCAACTATAATTTTTCAATTTTGAGTTCATTTTCCCTGTCAAAAGTCAAATCTCCCAAGACTAGTCAAAAAGTGCCAAATGAGGCTGCCTCAAGGAAGAGTGTTGTTACAGTCAACTTTTGAATGCCTTCCTCAACCCCAAATTGAGCTCATGATAGCTCATTGGAAAGAAATTTTTGTCTAGTTATCATTTTACACATCAAGAAAATTATTTCGCCAACCAAGCTAGGATAAAACTTGATTTTCCCAAGGTCACTTCAAAGGTGCCCTTGATTCTCCTGAGGCAACGGTATTCTTTGACATGTATCTCAAACCATGACACCTGTGAAAAAAGTGA
This sequence comes from Pinus taeda, assembly GCA_000404065.3. Classification (NCBI taxonomy): domain Eukaryota; kingdom Viridiplantae; phylum Streptophyta; class Pinopsida; order Pinales; family Pinaceae; genus Pinus; species Pinus taeda. Next base: position 20,074 of record APFE030498908.1, on the reverse strand, counting down.
AGGAGGCTTTTCGTATTTGGCATGTTTTGGAAAAAACCCTCTCTCAGTTTTCCCAAATTCATCTTTTATTGCTCTGGAACATCATTTGAGTGCGACTTATCCCGATGTGTGAAACAAGGAATTTTGTCGAAATGGAGCGAAATGAAGGGGATAGGGGGCTTCTAAATTCTTGGGGAAATTTTTGAGAGTGGGGAGGGATGTTAGGGAGCAGGGGAAAGTGTAATCTCAGAGATTGAGTGAGGGGAAAGGGTCCAAAAGGGCAAAACACAAGCCACCCCTAGAAAATTGCCAAGTTGTAGCTAAAAACTAGGGTTTGTGGAAAAATGAGGAATTTGGCGGATCTAAGGGATGGGAAGTGTTTGATAAGGTACTTTAAGGATAGGGGAAGGTGTATGAACATCTGGATACAAGTTTTGTTGATGATTTGACCGTCCAAGAGAAATTGGCTTCAAAACCCTAGGAGAGGGAAATGAACTTGCCAAGGCACAACTGAAGCATGAACAAGATGTAAAATGACTCATTAGACACTGACA
>APFE030498907.1:0-11541 GCA_000404065.3 Pinus taeda | reverse complement strand
TGTTATTTTCACTGAACCATAAGTTACCTGATAATCAACAATATAGGAGTATAGATCACCATGACATGGAAGGAGAGCCTTGGCATCCAGCGGCTCTAAAAATTGACTAAGGAACAACAGTGTGGGCACACCAAAACCCTCTGGTAGAGCAGAACGATGAACACCATTGGAGGAGAGAAACAATGACCACGAATTACCAAGCCTTTGAAAGCGTAAGAACCTGGGAATGATACCAACCATTAGATTGAGCCCAAGGTTGGATGACAGTGGATAGGGTTCGAAATCCCAGAACTGCAGAAGTGCACCACAACATTGAAGAACACGATAGGCTGGACCTTGCCCCAAGGCCGTCACAAAAGCCGAAGTAAATTCAACAATTAATGAGCCCAGATGGTGTCAAGTGATATATCTAGTATTAAGTTAAAGTTTAAATAAAATGACTTGTAAACCCTCAACCTTGGTCAATAAGACAAGGTGATACAAAGTATATTTATAACAACTATAAATCCATGGTACAAACAAATCCCGTAAGTGTATGTAGATCATTGATATAATCTCATAAAACATTTGATAAAAGGGATGGTATTAAAGTAAGGATTACATCCATGCGATAAACATCAATATAATCATATCGATGCTATAACTTTAATGTAAAGGCTTCAAATGATATATGAACATTTAATATTCAATATAAATTGTGAAAGTATATATTTATTTTACAGTAACAATTGGTAAGCAATAAAAAAATTATACATACATACATACATACATACATACATACATACATACATATATATATATATATATTAAAGAAAAATATCTAACAGAGAGATTTTATGATGAAAATCAAAAGAATTTCATGATCTCCGGCTAGGCCAAATGTCTATGGATGAGTTCATAACAAAGTTCACATCATTAGTTCGGTATGTTCCTTACATTCACGAAGAAAAAGCAAAGGTGTAGAGGTTCATCAATAGTCTACCTTTGTTCATGAAGGAACACATAGAATTTGACAATCCAAAAATAATGGACAAAGTTATTCGTAAGGTTTGGATCTGCTATCAGAACAACAAGCCAAAGGGAGACATGAGTAAGAGATGGACTGATAAAAAGGGAAGTAAATTTATTCCTAGTCATAAAGGGAATAAGGGCCTCAGTAACAAAGGATTGTACAAGGGCCAAATCAACCAAAATTTTAATAAAAACTAGCTAGATTCAAGGTACGAGGTGAAGCTAGAGCTAATGAGCAATCTAGCAGAACTGAAGCAGAATTAACTGCTGGACCTCCTGTACAATGTTGGGGATGCGGAGGCCTGCATTATGTCAAGAATTTCCCATAATACAAGGTAGGCGACTAGATTTCACAAATACAAGAAACCTCCACAGTAGGGGAAATAACAAGGAGCCTCCCCAAAATCAATGCCACTCTGGAAGATCACCGATTGGAATTTCATCCCATAATGATCGAATTTGAAGGTAGTGTTTTTTATCGAACTATATCTATTTTGATTTATCCTTGGGATACATTGAGTTATGTTAGTCCCAAGATTGTGGAACAATGTAAAATGCAAGTAGCAAAGTTTACAAATCTAGGGCTAGTACAACTAGCCACAGGAGCCAAAAGAAGAGTTTTGGTGAAAGCCAATAACTGTCCCCTAGAATTAGCTAACCAGTCTATTATGACAGATTTGAATGCATTACCATTAGGGTCATATGAAGTCCTTATAGGCATGGATTGGCAAGTAAAACATCGGTCCCTTATTAAGTACAATACCAAAACTATTAATTTCCAAAATGAGCAAGAGGAAAGACAAGAGGTGCAAGGTATTTAGAAACCTTTGCAAATAAGACCTTAAACAACTTCCCAACTGCCAAAATGCATCATGAAGGGTTGCCATATTTATGTCATACAAGTAGGTTACGTTAAATCTAAAGAGAAATCTGTTGTCTTAGAAAATATACTAGTAATACAATTTTTTCCGAATGTTTTTCCTGAAGAAATTCCAGGCCTACCCCCAAAATGGGACATAGATTTTACCAGTGAGTTAATTCTGGGGGTTGCCCCAGTTTTTAGAGCTCCTTACCGTATGAGTATCCCCAAACTAATAGAGCTAAAGATACAATTGTAGAAGCTGTTAGATAAAAATTATATATGACCCAGTGTATCTACTTGGGGAACTCTAGTACTTTTCATCAAGAAGAAAGATGGATCATTACAAATGTGCATGGATTATCATTACTTAAGTAAATTGACTATCAATAATAAATACCCCCTACCTTGTATAGATGAGTTAGTAAATCAGGTAGAGGGTGTAACTATTGTCTCTAAAATTGACCTCTGATCAGGCTATCATTAGATCTGAATAAAGGAGGAAGATATAGCGAAAACAACATTCGGAATTTGGTATGGACATTATGAGTTTGTGCTCCTATCCTTTGGGCTGACTAATGCCCCTACAACTTTCATGTGTCTCATGAATAGCACATTTCATCAATAATTAGACAAATTTGTGCTAATCTTCATTGATGACATACTGATTTGCTCATGAAGCATGGAAGAACATAAGGAACATCTCCGAATTGTTGTTCAAATCCTAAGAGAACACCAATTGTATGCCAAGTACAGCAAGTGTGACTTCTTTAAGGAACAAATCGAGTACTTGGGACCTATCATCACCAAGGATTGGATCATAGTTGATGCGAAGAAAATAAGAACTATCATGGAGTCCTTGGTATTGAAAGATGTGGCAGACATAAGATCGTTCATGGGCCTAGCTCGATATTATAAGCGATTTGTGGAAGGTTTTTCTAGGGTGGCATGCCCTATTACCTCTCTACAAAATAAAGGAAAGGCCTTTAGATGGAATCTTGACTCTCAAAGGGGCTTTGATAATCTTAAACATCTACTCACCACCGCCCCTATTTTGAGTATTGATGATCCTAACAAACAATATGTAGTTTGTATGGATGCTAGGAAATAAGGTGTAGGAGGCATATTAACACAAAAAGGTAGGTATATAGCCTACTAGTCAAGGAATCTTAAAGAATAAAAAAATAATATTCCACTTATGATTTGGAATTAATAGCAGTAATACATGGCTTGAAAATTTGGCAACACTATTTGTTAGGCAAGAAATTTCTGCTATTAATAGATCATTCTAGCTTGACAAGCTACTTCAAACAACCCACTTTAAATGCTAGGAAAGACCGTTGGGCTGATTTCCTAAGTGAATTTGACTTTGAAATTAGACATTTGAAGGGAAAATAAAACAAGGTTACGAACACTTTAAGTCGAAAAGTGAACTGCTTGTATGAGATCTCCTTTAGTGAATCTTGAACTACCTTCTATGAGTAGATCCGTGAAACAACCATGGAAGATTTAATTTATAAACATTTATGGCAGCAAGCAAATATTGAAAACAGTCATGAACAACAATTGGGATATGAGGTCAATCCAAATGAACTTCTGATCTATAGGAAGGGTTTATATGTACCTAACCAAATACTGCTTAAAAATTCAATCTTAGACAAATATAATAAAATTCCTCATGTAGGGCACCCAGGATACTGAAAAATGATTTCTTCCCTTAGAAAAGAATTTTTTTGGCCTAGTATGAAGAAGGAAGTCACCGAGTATTTAGGACGTTGTTTGGAATGCCAGCAGGTAAAGGCAGAGCACCAACAACAAGTAGGGTTGCTCCACCCGCTACCAATTCCTAAATGGAAATGGGAAACCATATCTATTGATTCCACCACCAGAATGCCTAAATGAAAAAAGCTAAATGACTCTATCGTGGTGGTGGTAGATAAGTTGAGAAAATATGCTCATTTCATACAAGTTCAATCAACTTACAAAGTAGTGCAAATTGCAAATATTTTTATGTTGAATATCTTCAAGTTACATGGTATACCCAAAATGATCATCTCCGATCGGGATGTGAAATTCACATCAGCCTTTTGGAAGGCCCTTTTCGAAGGATTGGGCACATAGCTACACTTTAGTATTGCATACCATCCTCAAACGGATGGGTAGACATAAAGAGTTAATCAAGTAGCCGAAGACATGTCGCGAACCTACGTAAAGAAACATCCTTCTAAGTGGGAGGAATAACTGCACTTAGTATAATTTTCTTAAAACAATGTGTATCATACATCATTACATATGAGCCCTTTTGAAGTGTTATACGGATGGACGAGCAGGACACCTCTATGTTGGAGTGGACCAGGAGACAAACTAATGTGAGGACTAGATATACTAGAGGAAATGGAAAAGATGGTAAAAAGGGTACGAGGCAATTTAAAGGCCGCTCAAGGCCGACAAAAGAATTTTGCCGATCATAAGATAATCTTCCGTGAATTTCAAGTAGGAGAACACGTTTAGAATCGGGTATGACCCAAGAAAAGCACCTTGTAATGGAACGGATGTGCTAACTTAGCGCATCGGTTTTATGGGCCTTTCCTAATTCTAGCTCAAATTAGGCTGCTGTCCTACCAGCTTGCTTTACTTGTTGATATGTGTGTACACAATGTCTTTCATGTTTCCTTACTTAAGAAATACATTTATGATGCTAATCACATAATCAATTGCCAGAATATACACGTAAGTATAATATAGACATTTTACTAATAATCAGATGTTTATTCTTTTTCTTTAGAAAGGATAAAGGGGACTGATTGACAGAATAAAATAATTTTGTTTTGTATAGGTCAAACCAGAAGGCAAATTCCTGGTTGAGCCTCTGGTTATACTCGATCAGAGTGAAGTAATGTTGCAGAAATGAGTTATCACCCAGGCTAAAGTGCAGTGGAAACACTATGGGCCAGAAGATGTCACCTAGGAAGATGAGCAGGTTATGAAGGAAGCCTTTCTGAAATTACTCTTAAGAGGAAAACATTGGGACAATGTTGCATCTTAGGGGGGGAATATGTGATATCCCCAAATTATGTAAATATTTTAACTACTGCAAACCAAACAATTTGATATTATTTTAAATATGGAATTATTTTTTAGAACTCTTATGCATAAGTGAATTAGATTTACTTGTAAATATTGTTTTACTTACTAAGTGGTTAGAAAGAAATATTTATTGGCCTAACTAATTCTTGAGTATTTACTCAAAGAAGGATCAAGAGGATAGGGGTATATGAGATCAAGAGAGAAAGAAAGAGGAAATAATATGTGTTGAAGAGTCAGATAGAGTTCGAATGCTACATCTGGTTTGGACCAGATAACCATCAAAGGTATTATAGATCTCGTTTAAGAGATAGTGAGAAATTTTCTTGGGTACAGGAACATCTCAGGGGGAGACTACCATGAGAGTAGTCTCAAGGCTAGGAGGCATTTTATTGCACAACAAGTTTGAGCTACAGGACAAGTATGGAAGAGCGGTGTAAACTAGATAAGTAAATTATCTTACAGATAAATCTAGAAGAATAAGGTTGTATCTTATGAAAGTATTTATGTGTTTAAATCTATTATGAAGAAAGTACAAAAAAAACTAATTAGAAGTTAAATATACAGGAACATTGTAGTGGACTGCAGAACAGGATAAATAGTCTGAGAACTAGTAAACTAAAAATATAAAGACATGTCTCTAATGGCAGACAAGCATAATATTTAATGTCAAATTTTGAATTAGATACAGAATAAAGGGAAGAGTCTCCTACAAATACATTAAAAAAATCCAATATCAGAGATGTTAGGCAGAAAGAGAACAAGTATTAACAATCTTTAATTATCTTATTGGCATTAATGATGATTTTGCATAATGATGAAACCCATACCAGAATCAAGATCTTAACATATCAAGCTTATGATAATTTCGAAATTTATTTTCCTGTAACTGATAATATAACAATTTAAGAATAAAAGAGGGAAAAGCTCGGACAATAGGAAACTCTATATATCGGTAGGATGCCAAAATGTGAGTTAGAACTCTAAGAATAATTTCAGCGGAAAGACACATTATGGACTCATAGATTTATCCCATATAGTTTAACGTTAGAAGTACTCTAAGTCCTGAGAGCTATTGTTGAATAATCTAAACATATGAAACATTCCTAGTGTCAAGATTTGTAATCAACACAGATAGTTATCAAAAGATATCAAGACATTTCATATTACCTATAGCCACAATAGGCAAACAAGATGAGTAATAACATTATAGTTTGAGAAAACAAAATATTCATACTATATTAACTTGTACATTGCCCAGAGGGTTTGAAACTAACGGTCATCATATCGAGAAGTCCAAGTATAGTAAATTATGAAGTAGTCCATAGTTTGGCTATAGAGTTTGGCCAAAAATGCCAGGCCGATGTCGAGCAGATACCAGCTAGCCTCGACCTTGTCTCATCCACACAGAAAACCAAAATACATACACTATCTCATGAGTGATTTAAACAATTTTTCAAAGGTCTCAAAAATAATCAAAACTAGTTGCGCTATTAAGGCAATTACAAAATTCCCTTCTCTTATGGAAAATCTTACATTGGCCAAACCGATCATTTTATCCAAACGATTCTTAAAGAACATATTATTTACACACATTATAATAGTCTCCACAAATATGTGATTATTGAACACATACAATTACTATTTAAATTTTTCAATCACTTTTTGCATAAGAAGTTGGTTAATTAAATTATCTCAAGATTGAAATATTTTAAATAGAACTATCGATGTAGAATATGTAACATTTTGAGGTTTAATTTCCACTAATTATTTTAAGGTATACTTTAATTATTTTATTGGATTTTTTTTAATTTGAAAATATTTTTTGGTTTTTTAGTTATTTTAACTACATTTTTCAAATTTTAAAATTTATATTTAAGAATATTGTTAATATTGTTTTTAACTCTTATGAGAGATTTAAACAACTTTTCAAAGGTCTCAAAGATAAGAAAAACTTGCTGCACTATTAAGGCATTTACAAAATTTCCTGCTCTTATGAAAAATCTTACATTGGCCAAATCGATCATTCCATCCAGATGATTCTTAAAGAACATATTATTTACACCCATCATAATAATCTCAACAAATATGTGATTATTGAAAACTCTAACAACACCAGAACTTTATATAAAGAAAAACATCATATTAACTTTAATCATGAATATATAGATTTAATCAACCTTAGAAATATATTATTTAGTGTATTCAGCCTTACATTAATAATTGATCAATTTATTTTATCTTTTTATTTCATCTATGTGTTTTTCTAGCTCCATTGGTTCCCATCTTATTCTTATGTATTTATGTCATTACTTTCAAATTTAATCGTTTCTCTTTACTTTTCTTATTTCTATTATCATCTCCTTATCTAAATATCGTTAATCATCATTAAATATTGTCTTTATCTATCGATTAGTTTTGCATAAAAGGCACATCCTAAGCAAAAACATTGTGTATTACGCTTGTTTTAATTAATTTTAAATGACTGTCCTATGGGGCATCTCAGTCGATGATTAAACTAATGTGAAAACTAAGAGATACCAAGATTCAAACCCCTAGTTGTGACCTAGTTTACTGGGGGAAGGACATGCTTTAGATCCCAGAAGTTTACTAGTAGTCAGGTGTCAGACAACTTGTTGGGTTCCTCTTGGATACAAAAAAAAAGTGTATATGATTGTTTATTTTGGAATAGGGTTTTTAAAATTTTGATTTAATTATTAATAACTATTAGGTGGATAGTAGGGTTCTAACTTTTATGGAATATTTTAGGATATTCTTAGGATTAGTCTTAAATGGAAGGTTGATATTTATTGCCAAAGTAGGTATACCATTGTTGTCCTTTTAATTAAATTGAATAATTAAAAAAAAGTATATAAAATGAGTTTGGTCCTTTGGACTTGGGGTATCCTAGTTCTATGAGGGGCTTAGAGGGATCAAAATTCTTGAGGGGTTTAATTTTTACGGAATATTTTAGAATATTCTTATGATTAGTCTTAGATGGAAGGTTGAGATTTACTGCCAAAGTAGGTATACTCTTGTTGTGCTTTTAATTAAATTGATTAATTAGAAAAAACATATATGAAGTGAGTTTTGTCCTCTTTACTTGGGGTATCCCAGTTCCATGAGGGGTTTAGAGTGATAAAAAATTCTTGAGGTGTAAAGAATTGAGGATCTCCTTCATCTTAAACAACACACTAATAAAATACTTTAACATATAATTTTTTTTTATTGCATTTGCTTTTTCCAATATATACATAATCTTTATATATATAGATAAATAAATACCGACATTTAATTTTTTTTTGGATTAGATTTTCTTTTAAATGTTATATGTCAACTCATTAGAAAAACATATATCAATAGAAAGAATTAGAAATCTAGCTCATCTTGAGAAACATACTATTTAAATGTTTTAACCATTATTATTTTTTTCATTTTCTTTACATACTCTTTCTATTTACATTGGTTTTTTTTTTTTTAATGTTACAAGTAAACTTCATATTAGGCATTGAAGTAATTATTGAATCTCTTTCATACAATGCAACTTCTCTATCTTTTTAATGTTTAATTAATTTATCTCTCTATATAAAATTGATGTAAAACCAATATAGATCCATTTCTACAGTGGGATCAAATCTCTTGATATGCAACTATTTATATATATAGGCATATGAAACATAATTTTTTATTTCCACTTTTCAAATCAATAAATTAACACAACACATTCGAAATCCCCTCGGACACTTGGATTGTGTACTCCACACAGCTCAATTTTGCAATTCCGACAAATATTTGATAGAATTCAATCAAGGTTGACTAGAAAATATACCTAGGAAAAAAATTCCTAATGATAGAATTCAATCAAGATTGACTGAAAATATATACCTAGAAAAAAAAGAGCCTAGAAATTCTTCAATTGTTTTATATAATGTATGTATATATAGATAGTTGATATTAATATATTTTATTGATGATCCATATTGAATTTATCACTATTAATAATATTTTATAAATACCCCACTTAAATTTAACACATAGAATTGAATTAATTACACATGTTCTTAATTAATTGCTTTACTTGAAATTGCTTTTCTTTGGGAGCCCCAATGGTTATCTAAACTGGTCAAATAAGTGCCTCACCGTTTGGAAGGTCACACAGTAAATTCTCCTGGATGCCCTTGGGGTTAGGCCTAGCTATTGGCCGTGGGGCTTTACCCTTGATTAAGCTTAGATATTTTTGTGGACGTAGCAGCCACCTAGTGACCATGGGTGTCTGTGAACCACACGTGAAAAAAAAGTTACTTTTCTTACTATAATCAATATTAATTTACATATATATATATAAGCATCCTCCACAAGCACGTGCACACACACACATATAGATATGACTTGATATTGATATATATTAGTTAATACTGATATGCAAATAATGTCCTATATTGAAATATTTTAAAAAGTATAACAATTACACATTTTCCTAGTACTTGAAAGTAAGTATAATATTTTTAATTTAATTTTAATTCCTTTATATCTATCCAGAGTTGATATATTGGGTTGTAATATCAACCATCCTAGATCCATATTAACATTGAATCTATCAAGCCCTAGGAGGGATCAAATCTCTCAAGGTGCAAACCTCTCTTTTGAGTGAGAAAACTAAGGAAAGTTTTGCACCTCAAGATATTTGATCCCTCTCAACGCTTGATAGACCTGTGGTTAAGATAGATTTAGGTTGGTTTCAATTGTGCACGACCACACAAAAATTCTTGAACACCTAATTATTCTGATCAATTTAAATATGAGAAAGATGTCTATGATTAATATAGTGATTTTAATTTTAAATTTACTCAATTACCTTGGTTTTTTAGATGATAAAGATTATTAAGAACTTGAATGATGAAAATGATGAAATACTTTTTTTGAATGCAAAGTGACAATATAACACTTTTGAATGATAGAAAATGTGAATAATAAGAATGTAGTCAATTATAATTATTCATGTAATTTTTCCTAGAGCATAGTTTCTAGCTTGAGTTGGAGGGACTACATTTCCCTCTAAAACAAAATTACAATATAACAAATTAAATTTTAATTACTTTTACCTTCTTATTATTTTAGCATGATTTAATATTTATGCTATTTAATTACTTTTAATTTATTATTATTATTTTAGAAAGATTTAAATATTTATGCTCATTTATAGACACTGCAACATGTCTAGATACTAGGCTCTATATTACTTTGAACCTTTTATTAATTTTTAATTGAGTTGACATATAAAAGTTAAGTGTTAAATATGATTTTAAATGTTAAATTTTACAAACACTCAATGATCAATTTCATAAAATTATGATTATAATAAGTGCTTAAGAAATAATTGTGATGATTTATTAAACTTAAAATAATAAAATAATATATGAAAATAAATCTTTTGGTGAAAACCACATAGTAGTACAAATTGTCCATGCATTTCAAACCAAGCAGTGTGGTTCATAGTAAATAACATAAGGTATATACTAAGATTTTTTTATTTTTATGGAAAATGTATTTCTTTCAAGATAATACATGAGGAGCGATGTTTTTAATTAACAATTTTATTTTCTTAAATCTAATCTATGCTTTTAAATCTATTTTATTATAATGGGATATAGTTTAAATATTAATAATATAATGGATAGTAGTTACATTAAGTCAGGAGTTAAGCTTTAGAAAATATTAAAAAAATAAAGAGTTATAATGAAACTTAATATTTAAAGGAAACACAACTAGTGAATTTATATAAAAATATATCAAGTAATTGTGTGAAACATTTTAAGGTTGTTAGTTTTTAAGTTACTAAGAACTAATAGAGGGTTAAAGTTCAATAAGTGTTATGAATTATGAGATTTGGAGAAAATGGATTAGCGAGTACTCACATGTTGTGAATTAGTTGTTAGTGGAATGCAAGTTAAATATATTAATTGGTCACTAAATAAGTGTTGGACTACACTAAAGGTTGTATATTATGGATCAATAGTTAGAGTGGAATTATTAGATATGGGTTATACATTATGCCTAGTGAATATGAAATATATTTCAAGAGCTGAAGCAACAACATGGAAAAGTTTAAGTAGTTATTTGATCTAATAATGACAATCTACAATATTCAACAAAGTTTAAGTAGTTATTTGATCTATTAATGACAATCCACAACATTTAACAACTTGTATGGTATCAAACCATTGGGATGAGGAAAAAATCACTATCAATACCAACTAAGTACTTTGTTGGATAACTTATGTAACTATTTCCATTAACAAAAATAATATAAATTATTCTATATTACCTTCTACTCTAGAGTATCATATCAAGTATTTAAGAAAACATGTGAACAACAAATGTACAATCGCTTAAAGCGTTGATATATATAAAACAAAAAAGCAAGTCTAATACTTGAGGTAAGGATCATAAGCTCCATACCATAATAATTAATAATTAAATCAAGATTTAAATAAGGAGAAGAGAAACCTAAAAATTATAAACATGGTTAGGAGGACGAGACAAAGTGGGGGCATAATGAGAAATGAAGGAAAAAAGGAAGATGAAAT